>JBCJKH010050358.1:0-19430 GCA_039877255.1 Loriculus beryllinus | reverse complement strand
GCCTTAATTAAAAGGAATGGACATGCAGAGAGCAATCTTCAGAGATAAGTGCAAATTATGGAGGGTACCTCCTTTCAGCAACACCAGGAACAAAGGAATATAAATTAGATGCAGAAGAGAAATAAATATAATTGTTATTAGGTCAGAAGTGCATGTGTCTCTAACAGTGAGTTTCTCAGATGCTACTGCATATTAGGCCTGCTAAATACTACCCCCATTCCTTCACTTCAATGCTCATCCACAGCTCCAGGCTGTGATTCCAGGTTTTAGATGTGTTTCACCAGGAGCTCCACAACCTGTTGCCTGCAATGGCCCTGGTTGCATCTCCAGAAGGCTTTGAGTGCTTTTTCTGCCTTAACTGACAGGAGCAAAGCCTTCTGGGATAATTAGTGCTGCTTCAATTGGACAGGTAGCGGATGGGAAATAAACAGGTTCAAGTGCTCAGGGGACATCCGTGTTGCTGTAGGCAGGGAGGCAGTGGAAAATAAATATATCTAAGCAGTTGGAAAAATATTTATTTATTTATACTCCTTTCCTTTCGAGATGTGAGATGAGGGCCAGCTCCAATATGAACTCAGTTTTTTTTCTAAGCAGTTACTAACTCTCTTCAGCCCTTGAAAATAGCATCCTACATCAGTCTATGGCCAGCTACAGTGATGACCTATTTGGAAATGCTTTTCCTTATTGTTAACTGTGAAAGGAGATAATTTGTTGCATAAATAATGAATTAGATGTGTATTAATTTAGAACTGCTTGTCTGAATGGTTTGCAAAGCAGCTGTGTGATTTTAGGCAGTCATATGCTGTCAATTAACAACTTACTCTAAGCCAAATCTGTTTAAGCTTATTATGTGTATCACATAGTGTGGAATTTCTTCATAGGTTTTACTAATTCTAACTGTATACTATTGGCTGCATAGTAGTTTAAAACTGCTAAGGATTAGTAAAAATCCCAGTTAAATTACTGACGGGCAGAGGGAACTTCCAGCAACATTCCAGCTATTAATCTGCTAGTGATACTTCTCATGCTGTTGAAAGGTTGGGGGACCTCATTAAAACCCCCAGGGCTTTTTTATGGAATACTTACTACAAGTCCAGGAAGACAACACTAAAAGTGAATATTCATAATATATTGTCAATATATCATTCAATCAAAGGAAAGAGCTTTTCAGTTTATAGTTAAAAAAAGCATCATGGCTTATGCTTACAAGCGCGATTGTATGTTTCCAAAAGCAACGTGCCCCAGAATTTCAAAGGACTGATCATGTGCTGTTACAGAATTTGGGAATAGTTGAGACAGCTAATTTGAAAAATGTTTCTTCTTTACACTAGGCTAATTTAAACCTTTGACAAGTTTCTTTTATTTTTTAAGTGCACCACATATCACAACAGGAATTCCACATTTTTATTATTCTGATCTTGTTGGAAGCTAACAGGATCTGTAAGAAATCTCAAAGTG
Organism: Loriculus beryllinus; assembly: GCA_039877255.1. Classification (NCBI taxonomy): domain Eukaryota; kingdom Metazoa; phylum Chordata; class Aves; order Psittaciformes; family Psittacidae; genus Loriculus; species Loriculus beryllinus. The sequence goes on along the minus strand of JBCJKH010050358.1, from coordinate 17,972 downwards.
CTGCCACTGAACAATACAATTATTCAAATCATGAATAATTGGACTGAAGTACACAAGGATCAACATGGCACATTTTCTGCAAAAATATCCCTTCTCTAAGTGTCCCTTTCTCATTGCTAATCCAAAAAAAAAGACAAAAGTCCGGGGCACCTTTTGCAGTACAAATTTAGTCACAGTCTTACGAGCATATGGAGCTTTAAGCATTTTCACATTTGGTCATGCTATGCAACAAGTTCTTAATAAAACCACTTATAATGAAACATTTTCTACTAGAGAAATAGTATGAAAGCCTGGTTAGAAGTCAGGCAAAACTCAAGAGAATCAAGACCGTGTGTAACTGTGCTTTCCAGGGTGATGGCTCCCCAGCTTCCCACTCATGCACATTATCTAAGCACTTGACCCATAGGTAAGAAGGAACAGCCCTGTGCCATTGCCAGGAATACTGTAAAGAAATTTTAGGAGTTTCCCTATGAACAGTGCTCTCTATTAGTGCTTTGGGGTACCTACTTCTCTCACCTGTGAGAGGAAGCTCTGCCTTCCATTCAATGCACTGTAAATATGCCCAATACTTACTCCTTTACTGTTCTTCATTTTGATGCTCCTTGCTATCTCCATTTCCTCTCTTCTCCATCTGAACTTTTTCTTCCATTTCCTATCCAGCTTCATTCTTCCACTGTGACCTACCTGCTCCTTCAGAGACAAATCAAGTTTTTGGATCTGGAATTCAGTATTCCCTCCTTTCAGACATGTGGAAAAAGAATTCCTCTCAAATATTAAAAAAATAAAAAAAAAAAAAAAAAAGGAAACCTGCAGAAAAAGTTTAATCAAAATGTGTTTAGGTTACAGGTGCCTGAAGACAAGCCATTTCACTGAATTTAGTCAATGAATAACGGCTTTCAGTATTACCATTCTCTGATCTGTAGAGTAGTTCAGTGGTAGTTAAGTAGGCAAAATTATTATTAACATGATATGAGAGTAAACAGAGCTGCCATAGAACTGAGAGGCAAAAATTTTTAAACCTGATAAAAGGAAGCATATTCTTATGCAAAAAATATTTCACACACAGTTTTCCTTAGAACACGATAACTTTGACACCAAGAGCTTAGAGCAGTAGAGAAATACAGCGATTTCTACGAGGAGTGTGATCATCCAATTACATGAGACAGATTTCAGTTCAAGACTTGAATAGCTGTTGTCTAACCCATCAGAGTCAGACCAGGATGAAACTTTCCTAACAGTAGATTATTTCACAATTTTCCTTAACAAAATTTTCTGAACCTCCTGCTGAACCTTTTCAGACAGAAACGGTAGTACACCAAATTGAGTCTGCTCATTTACTTGTAGCTCAAGTCTGCTTCATTTAATTGTAAGCAATAGAAGTAGCATCACATGAAATTGTATGTGGGTATTTCCTTTATGTTAAGAAAAATCACGAAAATTCATCCTGACTTCTACAGGTCAACGTTCTTCTTAACTGAAGTGAGCTGCTCTTACATTGCATTTTTTTCTCTCCCCTTCCTTCTTTATCCAGTTTGCCCTTTCTGCTTCTCTATACCTCTACCAGAGTAGTACAACTACTTCCCCTCCTTCTTTACTCAAACTGGTAAATTCTGATTCCTCAGCTAAGTTTCTCTAGTAAACCAAGCAGCCAGTGAAATTAATAGGATTTTCATAGCACTTCTTTTTAATTTGCTATATTGCTCCATTTACTTTTATGATTGTGCAGCTGAAGAAAAGGGATGAAATGTCAGACTATTGTACAGATCCAAACCAGCCCCTTTGAATTCTGATTTTACAGCAGAAGCATCAAAGAAGAATTGCTACTTCAAGGCTTTTTATCAACAGAAACTCTGAAAAAGAAATGAGAAAAGAACGTACTCACTTTTTTACCTCAATTTCTCATTCTAACTTCAGGAAGCTCCTATTGACTTTGATGGTGTAGGATTAAGCCTTTGGGCCCAGATCCTCAAAGGTACTTAAATGTTGCAAAGGTTTTATTCTTCCTGTGATCCCCTTCATGGATTTCCCAGACCAAATGCAACTTCCCAGGTAAGGAATGGTGAGAGTGTAGGGCTGACTGAAAAAAAAAAATAAAAACCTAAATCAGTTGAGCAAGAAGCTGCCCAAATCATCCATGGCTGAAGAACAGAGAAGTGGGACTAGGCATAGTCATCTGACTCTACATAGGTTCTAAGTGACCTACAACGCATTTTGGTGTGCAAAGACTGGTAGATGGCTGTATCTGTGGGACAATGGATGACAATCCAACTCTAAAGAAACTGGTAAGTAAAAACGTGGACTGGAATGGAATGGACTGGAATGGACTGGAATGGAATGGCATGGAATGGAATGGAATGGAATGGAATGGAATGGAATGGAATGGAATGGAATAAAATGGAATGGAATATTAGGAATAGGGAGAGGACAGGACAGGACAGGATAGGATAGGATAGGATAGGATAGGATAGGATAGGATAGGATAGGATAGGATACAGTAGGAGAAATCATTTTCAGTTAGTTGGGAAGGACCTTCAATGATCATCTAGTCCAACTGCCTGACCGATTCAGTGGATAGGTTTTAGACCCCATGAAGCAATCTCAGCTTGCAGGGCTAATTCATCTGGGTGAAATGAAACTGATATAGGTATGTTGCTTCTGGAGAGAGCTTGCACAGAGTCAAGTTTCATATCTCTCCACAGAGCTGCACTATTCATTGCAGGCTAATCAGGTCCGCTGTTGAAGTCCTTCCATTGTCAAATTATTACATGTTGATTGCAAGAAAGCAAACAACCCGTGCTGAGAGACCTCACTTGACATGTAGGAAGGTGACTTCAAGCCCTTGACTTGGAGATTATACTTAGATCTAATCTGAAACTCAGTTGCAGGCTGAAGCAGGGATCTCAGCCACCGTTAACTCACAGGTTGACCTTAGCATTTAGGCTGTGTAGTGTGGGGTTACTGGTCAGCCAACTAGAGGGTTTAAACATCCATCCAATGTGGTGGAAGCTTGGCAGAGATTCTGAGCACTTAGATGGTATATTGTGTATGAGGATGCTGAAGAAATAAGAAATAAGAAATACCTTTGGGTCTTGAGCCTCACTAACCTGGATGACCTCTCTTTTCTCTTTCCAGCCTACTAGGGTACTTCAAGGCCAGGACACTCTTGCCTTGACTGTGGACTCCACCTCATCATGATGGGCCTGTTGGGGTGATGGGGACTGTGGCTTACCGTCACCAGGCATCTCTACCCTCCTTACTGGGGTAGGGAAGGATAGCAGCCTCCCCTCCTGCCTCACCACTACCACCCCCTGCCCTTGCAGAGCACCTGCTCCTCATGCTCCCTGACATGTGAGACATAAAATAGAGGAGCCAAGGAGTATTGCAGCTGCAGGGGGATAAAAGATTCCCAGTTGCATCTATCCTGCTGCTGCCTTTTATTCTCTCCCCCGCTGCACTTGTCAGGCCCACCATCTTTCGCTGTGCTCCATCACCTCTCACCCTTCTCTGTTGCTCCATTTTTATGGAAATTCATTTATAAAATGAAGACAGTTATATTTATAATGTAGAGCATGCTGGAATACTTAATCTTTCACTTCATTTTTTTCAAGTGTTCCTTACTCAGACGTGGACTGATAAGATGACAAGTGCTAAAACAATCTGTGAAATGATGCATGGACTTTTAGGCAAATTAATAAGTGCCTTGGAGCAAAGATATATATAATCACAGAAAAACCTGACTCTTTTCATAGGAGATATACCCTTGAAACACTGTTTTATCTGGTTAATTAGAGTTAAGGGCTGGAAATGCTGGGTTTCCTGAGATTAAAGAGAAAACTTAAAATATTCAGATGGGAATTTGTTTTATATAATATACTACATACACACTTAAATATTAAAGTTTGATCCTTTAATATTTAACCAATGGACAGTCCACCGAGACATCTCTTTCATTTCCACTGGGGTCCTGGTACAAGCACCAGCTAGTTTTAATAGACATCACACATTTAAAAAAAATAGGCACAGTTAAGTCACAGTTCAGCTAAGAGCCATGGGGCACAATATGTTGCATGGGTCAAAAGCGCACGTCCTAAAGGAACTAGTGAACTAGAACAGTGTCTTTGTTATTAATCCGGAAATTGCATTTTTAGAACATATATTGCTGACTATATAAATCTCCTTTTTTTTTTTCTTCCAGTAATTTTTTTTTCTTCACATGAACAGAGCAAACATCTCTCTTTGTTCCTTATAAAGATCTTTTAACTGTGTTCCTGTTCCAGCTAGGCAGTAACAATCCCTTATGCATCTTAACATTTGTGTTTATGCAGGCTAGAAATGTTCATGCTTATACTAGACATCTTTAATACACATTTCCATCTGCCAGTGACCTGCCTGCAACCTTCTTCAGAAACGCAAGGTAACTTGGCTAGCTCTATTTCTGGTCCTTCTGAAAAAGGATTGTCAGGTCAAATTGTGACAGTTTAAGTGTGATGTCTGATATTGACTGCTGTCCAGCAGGGACTGTAAGCACTGTGTCTCCCACTTCATTCAGGACCTTACTATTGACTTGCACTATCATCTTAAGGTTAGTCTTTTGTCTCCTGTGCTTCCAGGCAAAGAAATAAGTGGCACTGGAGAAACTACTGTACCACAGCCCAGGGACACTCTTCTCATGACGCTAGGGGCTTTATGATTTTAGTGCCCACAGATTAGCTGACCATTGCACAGTACGTCAGGGGCAGCTGCAATTACTATTAAAGCACATATCTGTAGTTCACTCTGAAGTAAAATAACTTTTCTAAGATACTCTGTGTGTGTGTCTCTGTGTATGTGTGTACTTTTGACAACATAAGACAACTTCATTAAAAAATAGGCCCTTTTAAAATGAGGCAGAAAGGTAAGAGAGGTATCAAAAAACAAGCAAGCAAGCAGACAAACAAAAAACAGTGTTGCTTGCCTTTTCTACCTGTCATTGTTGCTAAAATATTATTGTTTTACCTTTTTCATCCCCTATTCATGCTCCATCTGCTTTCCTAACACCCGTTATTTGTGCTTGCCAATCAGTCCTTTCCAACAGCAGTGCAAGTCCTCATGGTTACTTCACTTCCAACTATAATTTTTTTAACATAAAAATTAAATGCACAACATTAGGAGCTTTGAAGTAGTGTTTCTGATAGGGTAGGAACCTGAAAGAGCTTGAGAGCATAAAACAAACAGCTGCATCTCATGTCTTTCTTCTGCATGCAGCAATTGTACTGACTGTATTGACCTACAACTACTGGAAAGGCTAAATGTGTGTCATGGTTTTTCACCAAAAAAACTTTTCTTTCCTAAGTAGTACAGTTTTTGTAATATAGATCTTAATTATTTAAATAATTGTGGGAAATCATTTTATTTCTAGAGATCCTATGTGAGCCTACAAATTAACAAATTAACCATTTGTTAATTTGACCAGCAGTTCTTGTGTCATTAAAATTTCAGGAGTCAGAGACTAGTTTAAGTTTTCTTTCCTTTTTTGAGAAAAAAAAAAATATAATAAAAAATGAAAGCAGTTAAAGCAATTTATTTATTAACTGCAAAATACAGGTTTGCTTTCCTACTATATTCAGGGCCAGATACAGCTTCAGTTTAAGTGGGTGACATTGCGCCAGACACCATACTTCTTTATCCTAGGATAAAACTATACAAATTTATTCTTTTTGCTGACTTTCCAGGTGCAGCTTCTCACCTGGGTTATTTCATGGCTAGAAACTTTTTACCTGTCCTTCATTCAACATGAAACTCTACCTAAGCCTTGAGGAAACCTTTGCTGAAACAAATATATCAACAGTATTTTTTTTAATCCGGATTTTAGTAAAACGAAAGTTGAAAAACCCTTCCTCATTCCACACATGAAAACTTTGCTCATGTTGGTTTAGAATAGCTCAGCCAAGCTCAAAGAGATTAGCAACAATGGGGTTTCAGTTTTTACAATGTTAATCCCCAATTAATCTAAACATATTTTAATGCTCCTTGAAGCACAGTATTATTTTCGTAATCCCAAATTTGCCTCATTTATCCCATCCTTGTTTATTTCCCCCCCCAAAAAAATACAATTTATACAAGACAGTAGCTAAAGTCTTTCCAGTTACATCTAATAGTACATAATTATTATTACATCAAATGTAACCATAAGAGTCAATAAGATAGAAAGATAGACCGTTTATTCTTTCATGCCTTTCAAGCATGACCAACACCAAGAAAAGGTACTGAAAGGTGAAGTGTTGCAATAATTTTCTACATACTTGGTCTTCAGGAGTACTTCCAGATGTTGTACATCAGCCATTTTATATTAGTGAGAAGAAAAACAGTTAACAAAATGCCATAACATCCTAAGTTAAAAATTTTGCTCACAAATATGACGTGTCAAACAGGAGAACATACACAAGTTTTCAAACAAAGGGATTTTCTTGGGTTTTGAATTATACCAGGATATTCCCTTGCACACTATTTTTCAATATTTTTTATTTGTTTCAGGTGAATAGTGAAGCCTACTTGCTATTTCTGAGCAGACTTCAGTTTCTGAAATAGTAATTGACAATTAAAAGATTGTGATAGTCACAAAACATGCCTTCAGGCTCACATAAGAGGTCTAGAAATAAAATTATTTCCCACAATTATTTACAGAATTCCCTTTGCATTGAAGTTTAAATACCCTTAGTGAAAACTACTCATATTCTTAACTGTTAAATTTCCCACTTCCGGAATGCAATTCTTTACTACTGCTAAAGGCTTTATATTCCCCAACAGTATGTGGGGAAGCCAAAACATATTTTTCTGCATATGTAAACACTCATCCCATCAAGCACTGCTCCTCTAGTGACTACACAGGCTGTTTTAGCAGGCAGTGTTGTTTGGCAAACTACTGTCCTCTTCAGACTGAGCACAGCCATACTGCATTTAGCCCCATATGGCTCTACACTGCCATGATCAGAGGGAGAGGAAGAAGCTTTAGGGAGGCTTTAGGGAGGGTGTGAGGAGGCAGCTGCCCAGGCTGCCCACCCATTCACCTGTAGTGAGATGAGACAATGTCCCCAAACTTGCCTGTCGCAAATTTGCCTGCTGCCATAGTCTGACATCCATAAGACTGAGGTTCCCTTTCTTTGCCCATGGAGGACATCAGTGTTGTCACACCACAACAAAACATCCAGTACCAGTTAAGGTACTGATAGATGAAAATAAAGTGCTCCTTCAATGGAGAAATATCCACTTTCCCACCAGTGGGGGCTGTTAACTTTCCCAGTGACTTGCCACACTGAAGTGAACAAGGACACCTCCATGGTTGCTCATCGCTTATGAGCGGCCACTGTGAGGTTACTGAGGACACTCCTATAGTTGCTCATTGCTTATGGACAAAGTCGTGGCCCATTCTGTAATATATTTGCTCTCTAGAATCATCTGCTCATATCCAGGGAGAGGAATAGCCTTTAGGAAGCTGTGATGCCCTCCCATGGCTAGCAGCAGTGGTGAGGAACCTCTGGACTCTGCATGCTCTACAAGGCTAAAGAGGGTGGGAATGCAAACAAAACATCAATAAGCCGGGCTGAGCCCAAGCAGAGAGGTTTTCTCTTTGTGTATCCAGAGAGGGCATGCTCAGTCCCAGTTATCTCAGCAAAGACACCAACCTTCCAGTATTCAGAGGAGAAATGCCAGCTGAGGTGGTTAGACCTGGTCAAATTATATTTGAGGGTATAAGAGGTTCAGAGGCTTCAGAAATAAAATACATTATTTAAAACTAAAAGTATTTATTATTCAAACCATATCAATGCTAAAGGAATATTTAATGTCTAATATATTAAATCCATTTTTATCAAAACCTTTTGATTTCTTTTTTCCTTTTGTGAACTAGTTTTAAAACCATGAGAAATAGCTTATTAAGCTCATGTTACAAATGAGATTCCTATTTTTTCTTCACAGCTCAGAAACATGCTAAAATAAAAATGAATAAATAATGTTTTCCATACCTGAACACTATTATTCTTAAAACTCAAAGTAGTGTCTATGCAAATTAAATCTAAAAATATGATTAATATGTGATCACTATGTTCAAACTTTACAGCTTGCATGGCCAATGAGAATATAAAAAAATCTTATCTCACTCCTTTATCAGCTGTAGATTAAAAGAACAAGTAGCAACTATATCACATATCAACAAAAACTTGTAGAAGATTATAAATCACAGAAGTGCAAGATAGAAATGCAATGCAATAATCCTAAATGAGACACAGGATGTGAAGGAAGGGAAAATTGGAGCATCCTGTCCTCTTAAAGCTCCTGTGCAGATGTGAACTGTCATGAGACTCTGACACCCAGTGTGGTGACTGACAGCATCATCCATAGTTTGCGGAACACCAGAGCCCGTGCAATGGAAAGCAGTAATTCCTGCCAGCAAGAATGGACAGTATCCTTAGTACCTACCCACAACATCAAAGAGGTGCCCAAGTTTGGAGTCTGTTCCTGTAAATACTCTATATATTTATATTTATATTGTATTTTATTATATTTATATTATATTTATTTATTATATTTATATTATATATTATATTATATTTTAATTTATTTATATTTATATTGTATATTTATATGTATATATTTATATTTTACGTGCAACTTTCTCCATATGTCTTCATTGGACAAGAATGTCAATTATGAATTAGGGTCTTATTTTCTGCATATGCTCTATACACTGTATTTCTGCTATTCAAAACAAGTGTCAGAGTATCAATAAAAGGCAAATGCAAAGAAGCTATACACAATATGGAAAATAATTCACTTTTTAAAAAAACAAATGCTTTTAAAACAGTGATGGCAATATTTTCTGAACATATATATACTGCAGCATCTTTTTATTCGGTTTTTTTGTTTTGTTCTGTTTTCATGTTCTGTTACCACACTTGTTTTCTTATGGTTTAATTTGGTTGCTTGTGCTCAGCACTTTCACTTTTCACCTTGCTTCCTTTTTGTCTTAATGTCTGAAATATTTGCACCTGAGAATATCTTTTGGAATATCTTTTCTTCTGAAACAAACCGGATGCAGTATGTCCTGCCAAGTGGAACTAAATTGTGTGAAATATATTATATATGTAATACTTGTAATATAGGAAAAGGAGCTTTTTTCTGTTGCAGGAAATAGTGCTAAATGTTGGATTATTCCAAGAATCATTTCAGAAAATATTCTCAACCTCATTTAAAGTATTGTGCAAGTAGTTATCAAGTTTGTATTCTGTTTATTCTGTGAGTAGTATGTATTCTGTTTTGTTAAACAGGCAGAAGGAGTGCTTGCAGGACAAGCAATTTGTCCTGGTTGCTGTGCTCTGTGGCCTCTTTGGTGGTAGAACTGCACCCTTCCTTAATGTGTGCTGCATAAGGTGCTTCTAGGGCACAAGCAGGAGCAGGGACGTGATACTGAAGTCTGCAGAAGGAGGAAAGATTCGGCATGAGGAGAGAATCTCTAGGCAGAAGTGAGCAGTCCTCCCTCTGGCATGATGGAAAGAAAAAACCTTTCCTAAGCAAGGGTTTGAACAAAACCGTGGCCATTGACTGTTTCTGGTCTGAGAGGCAAACGAAGGGGAAGACCTTGCCCTATGAGAATATAGTGGAAAGGAAAGGGGATTTTAGAGATTTGTTTTCAAAACTTCTTACTTAATGTGAGTCACGTGACAGATCAGGGATCTGATCTGTGCAAAGAATTATCTTGTTCTAGTTAAGCAATTTTGATCTCTGATAAAACCTGTATTTAGAGTCAAGGGGATATTCAGAGCCTCTGGACATACTCAGTGAGAAAAGGCAGAGCTTTCCTACACTCTGGACAGTGCAAGGCTGTGTTCCTGTAATTCTCTCTTTATTCTTAGCAAAACGTTTTCCTGCAATTAAAGATGAAATTTATCTTGCACCTTACACACTTCTCAGTAAACAAAAGAAGTTGGATGGCAACATACCTGACAAGTCTGCAACAGTTTATATGGCTCATGCTGTATCACAGTTTGCAGTAGAAAAAGCTGAGGTGACTGATATACTCTGATAAAGTCTAATACTTTATGTTATTTATCAAAAGGTACATTTTTGATACTTTTATGCATGTTAGAGGAAAAAGGATGGCTTTGCTCAGTACCATTTAGACTGTCACAGCACTTGCATTTTCTAGTCTACCCACTTGCATAAAACCAGCCTTACAAATTTCTCAGATGTTATTTGCATCAGACCCCAAATTACATACTGCTACATCCTTCAAAACTAAAAAATGCTGACTGAACTGAAAGTTAGATTGTAGAAAGATACAGGATCCCACCCCCTTCCTAAACCACCTATGTAAGCAAATAGTTACCAGGTATATTAAAAAGCCCTGTTCATGGAGAGAAAGTAGCCATGGACAAATATAGTCATATTTTGGCTTCTAGTTTGTTTCTGCTTATATTAAAATATATCATGTTATTTGGTTACTCCAAAGTTAATCAAGTTATCCAGTTCAAACTGAGTAATTTACCCTGATTTACCAAGCCACAAGTCTCTGCAGATCATCTGCGGATTTTTAATACACATTTTACATTCTTAATATATTCTCTCCCAGAAAGTTGATTGAATTGCACAGGCTACAGAGTATTGCAAATTTGAAAGCTTACTTTCACCAAGCCAGGAGGGTTGCTGAAAACTCCTGTTCTGTCTTTTGACTCCATGTGCACAAGTTTCCACATAGCACCACTGGCTAATCTATCTGATCCCTTACCTCAGTGACTCTATCTTAGGGCATTTTCCTCATGACCACCATAGCTTCAGAAACCTATCAGATTTCTCCCCATTGTACCACTGTGCACCTGGAGAGCACTCAGCTTAATGTGCATGCTGGACAAACTCTATGAAAGGCATATGGTACGTTTTAATGCACGCTGTAGTACATTCACAGTTTTCATTCTGCATCTTCTCAGTGAAGTCACTGCAATACCTTCAGGCTAAGAAGGGCTGTGAAGGGGAAGACAGTAGGCAGTGTGGAGGTTGTGAAATTTAGGTGCCACTGCTTCACATTCCCATTTTGTTGAGTACCATTTTGCCATTGCCATATTTTGTCTAGGATGAGCATCAAACTGACAAGCTAATACTAGCTGGTTTCATATTTTTAAGCCTCTGGTACTCTTTTTCAGATCCTAGTATAACCCTTTCATCTTCTGTTTTCCCTAAGGCAAATGGCAATAGATACTGCAATGATATGTAGTTTGTCAATTTTCATTTTCTTATTTATATTCACTGTTATTCATATTCATGCTGATTGCTTATTTTACTTTTTAAATTCTCTTTTTCCTTCTATATTATACTCAGTTTTATAACTTCCAGAGTTTGTTCTTGGTCATGAAACAGAGTGTTCTTCAACAGGTTTTGTTCTCTGTTAAGCAGTTTATCAAAACTTCTTTTGTTTAAATGCCTAGATGTTGTGTACTGATACTAATTACTGGATGATTTTATTTTGAGGTGAAACTAACTCAACCATATGTAAATTATTTTTAATGCAGGAACTAGCATATTAGTAGTTAAGTCTTATTCATTGCCCTTCTGCACAAAGTAATTGCAGAAAACTTTTCTTAAGTCTGTCAAGAAAGGCATAACATGCCAATATTTGCTAGTACGTGCTGTTTCTAATATAAGCTGCTCAGTGCAGAAAGTGTAGGTAATGGGTGACGGAATGTCATTTGGTTCTGCATTTCTGAGGTTTTTCAAGCTGCAAGTTGAGTCTTTTGTCCTTTCTGACTGTTGGCATGAAGAAGATACAGACATAGAATTGCCTGGGTTTTTTTCATAAAACATGTCAGAACAAGTATAAAGCTACCAGTCAATTTCAGCACATCTTGGACAAAATATTTCCCAGGCAGTGCACTGAAGTAGTGTTTAGGGCTGCTATTGTTTTTTACTCTATATGTGTGGATATACATAAGTTTGTTTGCATTTGTGCACATTTGCAGTCACCATCATGTATCTGTTCCTCTGCCATTACAGGATGTTTTGATGCAATATTTTTCATAACCTGGGTGAGTCAATGCTGTATTAATCACAGCCAAAAGGCATAATCTTTCTTTGAGAAGTACCTTTATCTACTTTTTTCATTTAATTGCATGGGTTTTCCTCACACCTATTTCTGTTCTTGAGAAGTGTCTTTTCACCAAAGGTAAATTTTTATACTTTGAACTTACAATGCATTCAATGCATTCAAAATAATTGCTAAATTAATGGTAGGTCATTTCAGTTGATTCATTTGTTCAACAAACACCAGTTTAACTGCTATCAGTATATTTCAAGAAAATACTTTTATATTAGATATAATAGTTTCTAAGTAACTTAACATTTTATAAATGTGTTTTTCTAGTCTTACAAAGAAATTACAAAAACATTGCAAATACTACTAGAAAAACTTTTCCATAGATTTGCGCTACTTTGTTCACTCTAAACATTTTGTGGACTGTTTTCAGCAATAATTACTGAGCCTATCTGTTCTTTTTCCACTGAAATCACATAGAGCTCTAATTTTAGGAACTGCATTTGACAATGTTATATTAGCATTTAAGACCAAGCAGTGCATGACTAACATTATGAAAGACACTGATAATAGTGGCTATAGTACAATATAAACATCATGATGTCTGAAGAAACAGTCGTTCACAAACTACATGTTTGTGATTTAGCTGTTGTGTTCAGACTATAGCTTCAAGCCCCATCAGAACAAGGTAAGGTTTGTAGAGAGTGAGAGATCTCCTCTTTCATTAAACCAATTCATCAACCAGAGAAAGTTATCTTGCTCTACAACTCATTTACTACATTTGCCACAAATTCTGTTGAACTCAACGACAGTCAGGGTTCAGACTGTTCCCATAATATTTATGACTCATAATGGAAAGCAGTAAGCAGTGTTCACAGCTGCCAGCTCTTATACCTCGACCAGAGCTAAAGCTTTGTCACCAAGAAATGCAGCTGCTCAGACAATAAAAAGGGTGATGCATAAGACTGTACTTATGCAGTACTTTGCAGTCTGTAATTAAGAAGGATGTGGAACAACATCCACAAGAGATAAATATCTTAAAAACAGAAGATTCAAAATATTTTCAGCCAAGAATTCCATAAGAATTAGCTGAAATTCCCCAATGGCTGATACTAATCTCCAGCACAACTTGAAATAGCAGAAAGATTTCAGATGCTGAAAGAGCATTAATTTTGTGAAAGCTCTCAATGAAAGGGCAAGCAGATGACCCGTGTAAATAAAGACCACCGATCCTAGTATTAATCCAGGATAGATTAGTGAAAAAGTCATGTAGGATTTACATTACAAAGAATTAGATATACTAATACTACCACCAGTTGTCAGAGTACATTGGAAAGTATATGTTGTCAAAAATTGGTTTGATTCCTTAAGAATAATGGCTCACAGATAGGTTTAAAAAAGTTGGGAATCACCTATAGCAGAAGATATTTGTGATGAGGTCCTGATGGTAACCAACGTTTCAATCAAATCTGTAGCTGTCACTGATCCTAGCTGAATGGCAAATGAAATTGAGAGGGCAGACCAGATACCCTGCCAAACTCTATAAAGAGTTGTGCAGCCATCTGCTATCAATACAATCTGGGGGATGAAGGGATTGAGAACAGCACTGTGGAGAAAGACATGGGGTACTGATGACTGAAAAGCTGGACATGAGCCAGCAGTCTGCACTTACAGCCCAGAAAGCCAGCCATGTGCTGGGCTGCATCAAAAGGGGCATGAACAACAGGATAAGGGAGGTGATCCTGCCTCTCTGCTCTGTTCTTGTGAGACCCTACTTGGAGAACTGTGTGCAGTTCTGGTGTCCTCAACATAAGAAGAACATGGAGCTTTTGGAGCAAGTCAAGAGGACGGCCACAAAAATTTTCAGAGAGATGGAAAAATTCTCCTGTAAGAAAAAGCAGAGAAAGTTGGGGTTGTTCAGCCTGGAGAAGAGAAGGCTCCAGGGAGACTTTATTATGGCTTTCAGTGCTTAAAGGGGGCTTAAGAAAGATGGGGACAAACTCTAATAGGGCCTGCAGTGACAGGGCAAAGGATAATGGTTTTAAACTAAAAGAAGGGAGATTTAGACTAGATATAAGGAAGACACTTTTTACACTGGGGTTAGTGAAGCACTGGAACAGGTTGTCCAGAGAGGTGGTAGATGCCCCAGTCCTGCAAGAGTACAAGGCCAGGTTAGATAGGGCTGTGAGCAACCTGGTCTATTTGAAGATGTCCTTGCTCATTGCAGGGGGGGTTGGACTAAATGACCTTTAAGGGTCACATCCAACCCAAACTGTTCTATTATTCTATGAATGTCATAAATCTAGGAAAAAAGAATGTTGTCCATAGCCATAGACTAAGGAGTTGCATCCAGGGGTAAAAAAAGTAACATTTATACAGGAGATCAGATCAGATAACCTATTGATTACTTCTGTCCTTCAACTCTACAATTCCATGTAAAGAGCTGAATTCTCCTGTTCCAACCTGACTTTCATATGTTACTGACACATGAGAGTTTTATGACTCCCTGCTTCTCACAGAAAGTCCACTGCTGAAGTGACCATGAATGAATTACAGGCAAATCCTACACCATTACCTTTCTCTGAGGTGCAAACCATGATGGTCCTGATTTAAAATAAAATCAAAATATAATTATTAGGAGCTTAAATAAAATATTTCAATTGTAAATTATTTTCTGCAGTGTGTTTCCTGAACTGGTCTTTTCTGTGGCTTTAGAAGATCAAGCACAGCATTATTTTACCTTTGTATTCAAAAGGCTGCAATGAAGCCTATTATGTAACCTGCTAGTGAAATAAATATGATTTTGCAGAAGATATTGCAGAACTTGGTACAGGAAAAAAGGGTAGGCATGAAGAATCTCTAACTCACAGTTAGAACTAATGGTGACAGACTGTCAGGAAAGAAATATGAAGGTGTATAATTATTGGCTGGCATGCCTCAGGCATCACCCAGGTCTTAACAATACATAAAGGCTGGGCATGCAAGGACTAACCTCTTCCAAAGGCCTCCTTTGGTATCAATCCCCTAAATATTTTAATAGTGCTACTTGTTTCACAGCATTGTTGGACCAGCAACAGTTGGATACAACAGAATAGTAACAAGAAACACACATGCGTATAGTCTTTTTTTTCCCCCAAGATGTTCTGAATCCGCACCAAAAATAACTTAAGTTATTAACTGCGTTGTACAAAAACGTAATTTCTGAACGCTGTGTGCTAAACCAATCAGTGTCCTACTAAACTGATGGTGAATAGTTCCTAGAAATTACTCTTTTGGTTCAGCAACACAATTCAAATGAGCAAAGCTTACTTACATTACAGAAGGCATGCAACACTCGCTTCCCATTTGATGAAGACTCACAACAGGAATTGAAAATCAGATCCTTTAACTGATGTTAAAGTCTGACTTAATTTGACATTCATTGTTCAAAGTTCATAAAAATGTTAGTTCTCCGAAAGAGAAGCTGAAAGCTTACACTGTAAAATTGTTAATCACCTTATGCAAACAGCCAGCAGTGATGCACTGCAGCAATCAGTTTATGGACATTCTGCTGTCTGAAAGTTAATCACCTGGATTATTCAATTTATGCTTACAAATAACAAAGCAATAGCAGAAATCTGGATCCGTTTCCGAGTGATTCATAAGCATGAATGGAAAATATAATCCTTATAACTACCTGACGAGCTCTGACACACACAAACACCCACGGACTGGCATGCAGTGCAAAACAGTTCTTGTGGTTGCAAAAGAGTTTCCAGTTATTCCCTGCTTTCCGAACTTAAAACTTTCAAAAACATTTTAGGCCAGTAATTCCTGATGCTTTCTCTTCTGTAAATGGATTTGGGGTATTTTTTGTTGTCTGGGTGGGTTCTTCAGAAAAGTCTGGAAAAAAAAGATAGTCACTTTAAAATTAAAAGAAGCTTAAATGTAATTTTTGCATCATAAAAAAATATAATATATGAAAAGAAAGATGTCCCATTTCCTTTAAGGCCTGGAGCCAAGAAATTATTTAATTTTGAAATGTCAGCTTAGCAAGAAAATATTCCTCCATATTCACAGTGGGCTTTCCAGAAATATTTGTTTAAGGGCATAATCCACCTCTCATTCACTTCAGACTGATAATAACTTCAAAGGCTTAGCTGAGACCCTACAGGTACGTTTGGACAGTGTGAGCTTTACCATGCATAAATCTGTAGTTAAGTACACACAGAAATGCCAAATCCCACCAATCACTCCAGTATGGTCAAGGAAACTTTTCAAATGCTTCAAGAATCTCAGGAGCCATCCAAAATGTCTCCTCTTCTAAATCTATCACCTTCTGTAAACAAGACTGTTCTGTGAGCTACAGGGCTAAGCTCTTGAAGATCTCACAGCCTTTACTCCTTTTCTTATGCTTCTGACTGAACTTAATGTTTCTTTGGTTTCTCCACACATGCTTAATTTGGTTAGTTAACTGAAGTACCTGTGTTGAGCTCAAGAGGTCATTGGGAATGTAGCTGAGCTCAGTAGACATTATGCATGAGGAGGTCTGGCTTGGGCATTGACAGCAGCATAGTGTTAATGTACTTCTGCACCCAGACTGAATTCAGTCACATTTTGGTTAGAACGGATATACTGATCCCAGATCTGGAAATATGACCAAATCCATGGCCAGCGCTATCTGTGGAAGCTCAGAACTCCATATGCAAAAGACCAGCACCTCAGTACAGAATAGTTGGATCATCTCAACAGGTATCCCAAACTGTACATTGCTAGGGAGTGTTAGCCATGTCGGTCTATGTATCACCAGAGACTAACTACTCATCTACCTTAACCTATGTTTACCAGCTAGAGCTCTGCCTCAAGTTCCATTTTTTATTTCAAACACCATCTTTAACTCCTACAGAATATATGACCCACCAGTTGAAATCTGACATGTAGAAAACAACTTTGCGAAAAACAATGTGCTAGCTGTTCTGCTGATAGAGAGGGGTGACATTCTTCTGAATGCTACTTAACTCTTCAGATTTGATGTTTTATTAATTTTCACACTTCAAAAGTGAAACTAATTCTGTAAATTGATTTGCCACTTCCATTTCTAAATAATGTTCTATTTGAAAATGTAATTGCTACATTTTGTCACCACAAACCAGAATTTTAGCAAGAACACGTTCATTTATACAAGTCTCACATAGATCATACATCTGTTAGTCTAAAAGTACTCTATTTTAGAGGATTGATGAGTTTTGCTTTCTGAAGAAGCCTTGTCACATAATAAGAGTTAGCGCAAAAGCAGACAACTTTTGCTGTTGTGATAATTTGATTAGGAAATCTCCAACATCCTAAATACTAGTTTTAGCTTCTATACCTGTTTGAACAAAAATATCTTCAGTTACTTCTGCAGTTGGTTCTATTTGTAATTCTCTATTTTGTATTTTCTCCCAAATGTTTTCTTGAAATGTGAAAAAAAGATCACATATATTTACTTCTCTATTTTCTACTTTGTGATTACCAGAGCTTGCTTTCAGGCATGTATTTCAGATTTAATTTCGATTGAGAAGTACCCCACTCTTACAGTTAACATTATTTTATCACTCTTTTTAGTCTGTGTTTCATTTCATAATGAATTTTAATGCATGTAAGTGCTTTGGAATAACCTGGTTGTTGAGTTTCATTCAATGTATTAAATTCTTAGCTGCTAGTTTAAGCTAAGAATCACAGCTCTTACATACAGCTTAATGCACATCCTTTAACTCTCCTTCCTTCCCTTCCTCATATCTCTTCATGCCACCCAAGCCCCCTAAGGCACAAGTGTCTGTTGCAACTCTTCAATTGCTGTCAGTCCCTCATCTATTACTTCATTCTCTCTTTTCTTTTCCCCTTTTGCACCCCAGACAGGGTGTGGTGCATTTCTATAGAAAAACATCTTAAGAAATAG
>JBCJKH010050357.1:44911-61431 GCA_039877255.1 Loriculus beryllinus | reverse complement strand
AGCTAGACCTGTTTTAATTGCTCTGAAGAGCATGCCAAGGCTCTTTCTCTTCGTGTCTGCTTTTCCAAAAGCCTGTTTCAGAATGTAAGACTTACTCTTCATGACGTGTTTCTGGTTTATATCAGAATAAAATGTATCTGAATAATTTGTGCGTTTTCCCCAGTGTTATTGAATACTTATGGAATTTATATTTAAAAGTTACAGTTTTCTAGCAGTGCAGCTTTGCATATAGCTTAGTATGTCTTTCCCTTTCCCTCACCTCATGGGTTGCATGGATCATACCTTCTGTGGCTAAATCCCTTACCTTATAGAGGTAATTGTTGCTTCTGCCTCTGGCCGTTGCAGGTCAGATGTTATCTGGTGTTTTCATAGAATTCTCAAAATTTCATATATAACCATAGTTCTTCATTTCTACTTTCCTATTTTCTTTGTTGACATTTTGTGGGCTCCTAAATTCTGTTTGAGTGATTTCACTGTTACTTAATGTTATTCCAAGAAATCAGTCACTCACAGTAATAGGACTGATCCCTTTCCTGGTACTGAATAGTGTGTGTTGCTGTATTTTGATTTCTGATATGTGTTCAGAGGTACTTAGCATACAGTTACAGGATTTTAACAAGATAGGGAAGTTTGGTATGATGGGCAGTTTTATTTCCAGTTATCATTATGATGTTCTAGTTGTTGCAGTCAGGTAGGTGGTGGCATTTCGATGTCTGAATCATGCCCTGCATCCAACCTGCAAGTGACTGTCTGCACCATTCTTTATCTGTATCAGGAAGGTGGGATTTTGTTTGCCTTTTTTTTTTTTTTTAAGGAAGTACTCAGAAATATCCCTTAGCAGAATTACTCAGATAAATGTGTAAAGTTTAGGTGTTTCAGAACTGAAGTCGTAAAAGCATTCAGTTACAATTAATTATTGTCTGCTATTTAAATAGAGAATTATATTCTTGTACAGGCTGTCTTCTTCACGCTCTCTGTGCAGCGTCAGCAGGCACTATCAAAGACCTAGAAATTACAAGGACTTCAGATGAAAACGTCAGCCATTAAAAAAGTCCTAACCTTTGTTATTAACCTGACTTAATTCCCACTTCTCTGTACACCTTGTTGCATCAAATCAAAGTAGTTCAGTGTCTCTTATAGGTGCTCCAACATCTGTCATGCATGAGATGGGATCTAAGTTTTTGTCTTTCTTGTCTGTGAAGGTGGCTGAAGCATTGCAGCAGAGTAGCAGCAGTACGGTGCCAGGTTGCTTATATGCCCAGAAGGAAATGTCTCTCCTGCCCTTGTCCCAGAGTATTGACCAAACAGCTGCTTGGGCTGTTCACAGGCCTAGGAAAAAAAAAAAATCTGCTGTTTGGTGGTTGCATTTTGCCAGGCTGCTGTTCCCTGCATCCTCCAAGGGACAGTAGATGAATGGAAGGTGTCTGTCTCTTTGAACCATGGGTGTCTTTAGCTTGGTGTTCTGGCCATAGTTGCCCATATTTTGAGCTTCAGGCAAACATTTGGTAGTTAAGAATCAGCAAAACAAACCACAAAAGAAGACCATTATTTGGTTGTGATGAGACTAGTAGTTTTTCTTTGAGATGACTTCCTATTTACTTTCTAAATGTGCTCTGTTATACTTTCTAGGAGATATGGATAAGCTACTGAGAGAGCAAAGCAGTTTCCTTAAGAGCTCTGCAGGAAACTTCTGGGTATTGCTATTTTTCCCATCTTCTTGGTTTTAGTGTCTTAGCTTTTAAATCCTTCTATCTTCTCCTCTCCCAAAGTATTGTTACACAGATTTAATGATTAATGCAACTTCATTCTTTTTTATACATTGAGTTGTATAACTATCCTAATTAAACATGCACATGGTAAAATTGCATGCTAGAAAGAGCTGTCTGGACTTGGATGATAGCAATTAAATGATTTATATTTACAGGCGTCAATATTTATCTTAGGCCTACCCTCTGTCCTAGCTCGTCATCTATGGTTGAGCATGCAGTTCATTAGCTTTAGCTAGCATTACAGCTTATTTTCCCTAGACAATGTGTTCTTGGCTGAGGAGAAGTACTGCTTTTCATGAGATTATATAGCAAGACCATATCTAACTTCGCATATTCTATGCAAACAGTGTTAATCTTTCTGTGCTCACCTGAGGGATTTTTTTTCTGCTTTAAGTTCCAGAAATGCAAGGTTTCAAGATGCTTAAAATATGAGTTGGTGTCTCTTCCTGCCCCCAATTGTTCTCAAACAGGGAGCTCTTGCTAAAATTATTTAGGGTGATGCCCCTGACAAAAATATGGATGAACCCAAGTCCCAGTTTCCACTGAGCTTCAGTATGTTAAACAGGCACCATTTATTTTTCTTTTCTGCAGTTCTCCTTGGCTCTGGCAGGGTCAGAAGCAGCAGTAGCACTTCAGCTGTTCCCAGTTGAGTCATTTGGAATGCAAATCACTTTGCAGCCATGCCAGTGGTTCCCTTTGTGCTGGCCTTTATATAAAACGCATGACAGCTTGTCAACTTTGTCACATTTCCTGGGCAGCAGGGAATAAGTAGACAGTTCAGCTTTTGATTCAGACAGAACTGAACTAGTATTGGAAGGTATTAGTCAGCTTTGCTTTGCAGATATCTGTAATCATGTCAGAATGCTACACTGAGTGCTTCTGGCTGATATTCTGATACTAACATAATTCCTTGGTGCAAATAAATACCTACTGGCTAAGCTCAGCAGAATATGTGCCCTGGGGAATACAGTCCCCCCGCACCCTTCCCTGCCTTGTTTTGCTATCCAAACTAGATATGGAAACCAGTACTGAAGCCTAGGGAAAATACCAAGTACCTGCTCTGGATCAGTTGTGCACCACCTGAGTTGCAGGGGCTTGGGGTTGCAGGAGCATATGCTGCATCTATGTATGGAATCTTGCAGGAGGTGGCTCTTGTCCTGTAATTAAGTGCTGCAAGTCTGGGCAGGGACTGTTCCCAACTGGACAAACAGAAATCAGAGTAGATTGCCTGAAAATAACGTAAGTGGTGGACTTTTACTGTTTCTGAGCTTTGCTGCCTATTAAATATCTCGATTAGTTTGAATAAAACCCAGCTCAGTACATCTCTATCTGAAGTGTCTCTGGAGCTGAAATACAGTGAACTTTGTGTGAATCTGTGGATGCTAGTGATTAAATAAGTTATATCCATAAATTTTGTTGGGTTTTGGTTGCTTATGCGAAGCTTTTGAGTTAGTGACACTTGTTTCAAAAATTCAGAAGGAAACACTGAACATTTTTGCTAGTTAGACATGTTATTTAGGACAAGGCATGAATGTCTTTACCATTTAAATTTTAAATAAGGAAAAGTTGGAATTTCTTGGGGAAAACGATTTTGGGGCTGTAGAATGTTTTATAAATTACTGTGCTAATCTTAATCTCTGAGATTATCAATTTTGAGTGTTCTGAATAGTTCTGTCAGCACAGTCCACAACACCAGTGTTGGGGAACTTGTTCTGAAATCTGAGGACAGTCACTGCAAAAGTTACTATTTAGCATGGTGAATTAAAAGAGCGATGAAATAACATTTGGGACTGTTATACAACTCTATTAAGGCCCCCATTTCCAAAAATTATCTGTCTGGGTCTTTCACACTGATTTATTGTGCTCTGGGTTTCAAAGATGCTGCTCTTTGGGTGTTCCACATCATTTTGTGGATACAATAACTTCTTAAAAATCGGATTTTGATTAAACGACTGAAGAAATTGCTTGTGTTAAAATAGAACCTTGTGTTCTCTTTTCACTGTTGCGGTAGGTTCTCTGTAACTTAAATCTAATCTAAATCCAAAATCTCAGTCTGAAGTTACTTGCGTTATCCAGCCCCTCTGTGAGGGAATGTGAACTGAAGCAAGCAGATGGAGCAAACAGATGAGCAGACTTTGCAAGCAATTTGAAAATAGGTCTTGAAAGGGGTTTTAGTGTAGGAAGCAAATAGAGCTGCATGAATAAGAATGGTACTCATAAGGCTTTTTTCTTTCTGGCTTTGCTTTTCTTATAAACTTTGCTTTCTTTGAACTTAGATCAGAATTGCCCTGAGTTTAAGGTCCTTGCTTTTTATAGGGCCTTTGCTTTTAAAACATGGGCACTCTCTCTTCTCTACAGTTGATTTTTTTTTTTTTTTTTCCTCAGCAAGTCTTGTGGTTTGCTTCTATCACTATCCTTGTACCAATAATTTTCCCTTTGGGGTTCAGGAGGTAGTCTAGAGGCAGTACACTATGAAAACCAGATGGGCTACACATTCAAAATGGAGCTTATGAAGCTGTCAGCTTCATTGCGATCTTATCAAGCGTGTCTTTGTATGGATGATAAAATCAGCACTCAAATTTCTGCCAAGTTTTTTTCGTTTCTCTTCTACCTTGCATCCGGACTTACTTTCACTTCAGACAGAAGTGATGTATGTAGATGTTTGACTTTACCTCTGTGCTGGAACTGTGATGTACAGGTCCTTGACAACCTTGGTGGCATGTGAAAGCTACGTAACCTCACAGGGGAACTTGCATAACTCTCCAGAGCAACTTGTACACAGCACTGTGTATGCTAAGACCACTCTAGCAATATCATTGAACTTCTTGTTTAAATGTTTTGCTGTGAGTTGCCCATTTAGGTATCCACAGCTTCAAATCTGGAACAAATGTACTTCTGAAAGCTAGTTCAGACTGCACACGGTAATTATAATGTGGGAAGTACTGTGTAACCAGTGATAGAGACCTGTTAGTATGTGTGGACCTGCAGGTAGTTTGAATGTTAATGCCTTAATTTGAAAATGTGATTTTGAAAAGCAAGCCATGAGTTGAGTGCCCAGCACTATGTTCCATGTGCTTTAGATGGCTTAGATTGAAATCTCCTAAGTTGTCAAATGGCTTTGCATTTGGAAAATCTTGTGTGTGATATGCTATTTTCGAGTGTAAATTACGTATTTCTCTTTTTTTATAGGGACTGGGGACATTGTTGCTGTCATGATTACAGAATCAAAGGTTAAAGAGATCCTGAATTACTTGGAAAAGAATATCTCTGTCCTAATGGCAATAGCAGTCGGGTCCCGTGTTCCTCCTAAAAACTTCAGTCGGGGCTCTCTAGTCTTTGTGTCAATATCATTCATTGTTTTGATGATAATTTCTTCAGCATGGTTAATATTTTACTTCATCCAGAAGATCAGGTATACAAGTGCACGTGACAGGAATCAGGTAAGGGCATTCCTCTTTTGTTTCTCTGTTTTCTAGAGGTGGTTTCTGTGTACAGTAGTCAATAGAGAACAAGTAATGTCCATCAAACTAGTGTTCACAGTCTCTTTGTTCCAAGGCAGGGCATGTTGCTGAACAAGGATTTTTATATAACAAAGTGTTTTTTATTCTGAGCAGCACCAGTACAAGATCTTATCATATGACAGGAAAGGATGGAACTGAAGAAAAATATTTGCATTTTGATGAGTAAAAGTCTAAAAGAAAGATCCAGTTCTGTGTTGGCTCAGTAGTGCATACTGTGTGTACATTGGGAACAGGCAGGAAAGTTAAATAGTAAATGAAATTGCATAGTGTAGGGGAACACAGAGCTAATGTTGTGAATTCCATCCATGTTCTCAAATACAGCAGTTAAGGTAATTCAAGAGGTATTTCCAAACTATAATCTGTCATGAATGTTAGTTAGTGAGCTGTTTATTTTCAGCTTTATTCAAGATTTTATGGTTGGTATGGACCACCCAATTCTCCTGGCTATGTATTTTAAGTAAAATTTAGTTCAGTATGCCTTTTTTACATTCTTCTGCAATTAATTTAAGACCTCAATTAAGTATGCCCACACTCAGAGATCTTGACTACATCAAGTCATCAGTTCAAATATAGATTGAATATTAAAAGTAAATGTTTTACTAGCGTGACCTTAATGGTGCACTGCCTCCAGAGTGTGCCGTGGCTTTTATCGAGAAGGGTCAGTAAGCCTCAGGAAAACCACTGTGCTCTCTTTGCCTGTATCTGTCAATGTTAGCTTACAAAGCTGCTGGCCTCTAGCCATTGTCACCCCTCCTTCCCCCAAATTACAGCTGATACACAGGAGCTAACTGTGAGGCAGTGCTTTGCTGTTTTGTCAAACCTAAAACAAATGCAAGTTTAAAACCTCAGTTGTGACAAAGGATTTCCTTTTTAGCTTCTATAAATAGTATCTGGTGCTACAGGTCCCATGGGCATCCTGTAAATTTTCCTAAGGATGTCATTCTTAAATGACCACACTGTAACCAGTACTTAGTGTGGTCCCTTGGGGTGGTGAAAGTTTAAATATAACTGTTACTCAATGAGTGTCTGTGGAATATTAAATTGGGCCTTCTCTATCCCCCTACATGGTTCTAGGTTTCTTCCAAATGTCCGTGTTTCAAAACAGTTGCTCCGTGGGGAAAGGGCTTTTATGACCTTTTTTCTTTCTTTAGATTTTTACAAAGGTCAGGAAAAACTTGATGAAAATTTTATGTGGTTTAAAAAGCTGAGTTTATTAAACTTTAATAAGAAGGTGGCGACAGCTAAAGCTTATTTTTAAAGAGCTTTGAGAGCTTTCACACAGAGAAGGCTGTACTGTTAGTGCTGAAATAACTTGGTTTAGACAATGATCCTGTTTTTAAGTTATGTCAAAGCACACTTTAAAAAAAGAAAAATCAAAAACATCAAAACCATGCTGTGTTTTGTAGACAGTGCAAGTAGATGTAAGTAGATACTGGTATTTCACATTGTTGCTCTTATATGCTTCCACCAGACGCATGCAAGTCTTTTGCATGTGGTGATGGCTCTTCCATCAAGATAGTTTTGGGTTTTAAAAGCAAGCATGTGCTGTGTGCCTATCCCCCTACTGTATGAATATAGCGAATCCTGAGCATTTCTAGTGTTAGCATAAAAAAGTATTTGTTAAAATTAGAAAATGGAAGAGATGGATCTCTTAAATGGAAGAGTACATAGGCCAGTATGCTTGTTCCAGGATGTGTAATTGAGATTTGCTTAAATTGACCTATTTCTCAAATGTTAAAGTTAGGAAGATATTTCTGTCTTCAGGAAGCAATAACTTCCTCATCCCAGAGCATCCCCTCTGTTTCTGCATTTCCTACATGGGTGTTCTTCAGTAGCTGGAACTGCGTGTCTGATTTTTTTCAAATCCATTCTCTAAAAATAGTAAGAGGTGTTCTTCTGTGGAAACCACAAAAAAAAATGTTTATGTAATTCTAGAGTAACAGTGGTACAGTTGATTGGCCTGGACTTCTGAGGTCTGTGTTTCTCAAATAAAAGCAGCTGCCTTAGTTTCAGTTTCTATGCAAAGAACCCCCTATGATAGAGGGGGTGCACCTTATGCAGAATTTGATTTTTTCAGCTGTATAGAAGGTGGGCAGAAAACCCACACATTTGTTTCGAGTGATATGGGAGGTTTTGATAGGTGTACAGTTCACATTGTCAGAAACAGCCCATCTCTTTCAAAAGCAGAGTACTTGTTACATGGTGGAGGTGAAAGATTAAATACATAAACTTCCATTTTTCCGGTCAATGTAAACCAAATCTGATGTCTCAGGTCCTTGAAACAAGAAGACATGAGCTTTGTTCCACTCAGTACCCTGAGTCTGGGACCTTATGGACCAGCTGGCAAACAGCCATTCTTCCTTGGTTAGGATCTGGGCATTGCAGTAGGAATGAGCACTTGAACTGCAGAAATGATTCTTTGCATCCACCAGTGATGGTCATAAAAACAGCGTAAACAACAAAGAGCTTGGCCCCTGCATTCAGATTGAGGTTCATTTTCAAACCAGTATTCATTTCAGCTTTATTTAAGTCTGTATTGGCTTATTTAGATTTCATGACCCATATTTTTTTCCTTTGTGAGATCCTGGTGGTTTCAGGTAATAGCAAGAGAGAAACTAGGTTACACTGAGAGCATCTCTTAGGTCTTGGAATAAAATTGGCCTGCTCAGGGGAAAAGAATAGTAATAATTCAAGCTTCAGAAGAGAACCAGGGGTATATTACATACAGCATCCTGAATAAAACCCGGTATGAACAGACTATAATGGAAATTGTCAGGAGGGCATGTTTCTTCAGCTTTTATCCTGTGGGCTGGGTTTGATCAGTTTTGTCACACAGGTGTTGGATCACTTGTGGATGTTGATATGGTCCATGAGGTTTATGCCCATGCTTATTGAGTACATTTGTGAGCTCAGCCATTGAGTTTTTTTCTTCCTGACATCTCTGTGCTTTTGAATGTGTTTTCTGTCTTTTTGTCTTGTGTGTGAAAGCCTTGGGTGTTGGCCTACTGCCATAGCGTGTATTGCGGTGTTAGTATTGAGCCCAAATAAGTCATTCTAAAGGACAGTAATGAAGCTTATTTATCAGGGTTAATTTGTGTTCTTTTGTTTGTCACTTCACTAGCGTCGTCTTGGAGATGCTGCCAAGAAAGCCATCGGTAAATTGACAACCAGGACAGTAAAGAAAGGTGATAAGGTATAATAATAATATTTCAAAATGGTAAATTTGAGCATCATGTTTAATTTTTATTGGGGGAAACAATCTCAGTCTTTCCTTTCTGCTTCTGACTTACGACTTTGCCTTCCTTGTTGGAGGCTTACTTTGTCCTGTGCTATTTTGTTTAACTCTTAGTGTCCATATATGCTGTTAAGTCTGTACATTTCAAAGATGTTTTTCTTGCTTAAATACTACTTGCACTCCATCTGGCAACTGTGACAGTGGTTTTATGTGCTGGCTGGCTGGGGATTTTGCTGGTAGGAGTATGGAGGGCTAGCATTGTTTATGTGGAATTCTGTAAGGTTAGAATCATTCCATATGCAGGTTGTGTAAAGTAAAAATAAGTTTAAAAGACTGGTAATTAAGGACAATCTCTTCTGTAAAATATGAATATCCAGTAATCTTAGGGGGAGCATAAACAGGTATTTCATTAAAGACAGTAAATGCTAGTCCAGTAATATTTCTTGCCAGTATAAGTGCATATAAACTAAAATAGATGGTATGTAAAGGCCTAAATTTTTTCCACTTTTAGGAAAAAAGGTCACTTAATCTTGCTTAATTTTTGCTCTTTAATTTGCAAAAGGCAAGGGAATCCTGGCTATGATTTGATTTTTAAGAGAAAACTATTTCCTTGGACTTTTTCAGTGTGATTTGGTTTTGTGTTTATCAACACTATCAGCAATAGTGTTAATAAAGATAAGAATCTTTTTATCTTCATCAGGAAGTGGTGGAAAAATTTACTTCCAGAGAGGAGGCAGAATTAATGTCTTTGCTCTTTTTCCCTTCCCTATGTAGTTTTATTTCAGGGCAGCCCACTGCACTCAATCCTTTCTGTGGTTATGGGAGTACATATAGATATGAGGAACCTTCACAAACTAAAATTAAAGATGCTGTCATTTGACAGCATAAATTCAAAACTGTCAAGTGATGTGCAGGTTGCAGTACAGGCAGCATGAGGTGCACACTCAGGTGAGCAGAGAGGAGAAAACCAGAGCAGCCCACCGGGATTCTCTGCATGCAGCACCAACTGGTGCTGACCAGGTAGTGGCTGTTTTGCAGAGGTTCCTGACTGTAGCTTCCTCATACATTGCTGGCATCAAAAAGAATAGAAAAAGAATAATAAACTTGAACTAAGAGAAGGCACAGTCCGTTTGATGTCACAGGCCCAAACATTTTAAATTCATATTGCTGATGCCGTACCTACATCCAAATGAAAGCAACCCTTTTTCATGAGCCACTTTTAAATTCTGATGTTTATAATAATAAATCATAACTTGGAAATCAGGAAAGAGAGGAGCCAGTCAGTGATCCCCGTCTTCATGTCTGGATAATAGTTATGAAAATGCTGTAAGTAAGCAGCAGACGAAAGTATGGGACTACTCTGAAATAAGTAAAATGTGCTGATTCTGGCTATAAAAGAGAATTCCAGGATTCTTGTCCTGGGAAAAAAAAAAAAGAAACAAACCAGAACAAACTGAGTAAAATAGAAGCTTTAGCTCCAAGCTGAAGTAAAGACTCTAGGAAAATTGCCATTATATTTTATAGCAATCCAGCTTAGTATTAGAATCATCTTAGGCCTCAGCTTATGTTCCAGATAATCATTTACCAGCTCCAGATGAGGAGAGAGTTTTGAATGTATGAGGTATATTCCAGCATAATTAAAAAAAAGTAACAACCCAGTCATTCTTTTGTATCTTCATAGTCAGAGCCACTTGGCACAGTGGAGATCATATACCAGTCATGATTGCTTTTACATTTGTCATAGCCTCAACTCTTGACTTGAAATTTCATTCTATCCATTTTAGGAAACAGACCCAGACTTTGATCATTGTGCTGTCTGCATTGAGAGTTACAAGCAGAACGATGTTGTTCGCATTTTACCATGCAAGTAAGCTAGTAAAGTTGCTTTGTTTGGAAACTATTCTTTCTTTGTGCTCCTTTGATTGATTTCATGTAATATTTCATGTGTATCATGATTTACAGACACAGCTGTTAGAAGTTTCCGATCCCAGTAACAGCCACTTTATTTTAGACTATGATAGTAGAAGGTATGAAGGTGTTAATTTAGCATTGTTATGACCATAGAGATTAAACAAGATTCTGATTTTGAAGATGGCCAGTTTGGGCATATCAGCGATGGAACTAATAAGATTCTAAGAAGAAGGCTGGAGAGTGGTGCAGATTTAAGGACTGGTCAGACCCAAAAACCTGAAGTATAATGAACCAGGTACAGCATTCTGCACAGTAGTTATACAACACTGGCTGCTGGTTTCTGAAGCAGTGTAGGAAGCAGAAATGCAGTCTTTCCAACCTTCATACCTCCTCTGACATCAATCAGCCACTGTGCTGTCATCTGTCTTTGATCCCTCTGGTGCAGTTTGTTCTTCACTTGTGCCTGAAGATATGTATTTGCTGCATTGGTGCTCAAAATGTAAAAACTTCCTTCTTTTATGCCATTCTCTTGACACTTGAAGGTTTTCATTTTCATTTTTTAGTTGTTTCAGGATACTTGCTGTTTGAGAGATTTAAGTACTTTTCCATAAGGTGCTTGGTTTTGGTGTATTGGTATATTTTGGTAGCCTTAAGGACATCTTTCCTTTCTATTGTGAAATGCAAAGATTTCTCCTTATCTCTAGACACAAAAAGCACATTATGATATATATATATGCAGCCAATATCCAGTAATTTGGCCTGTGCTTTGTATATAGTGTTCTGCATGATACTCTAGAAGCAACAGTGTCATGGTGTTGGAGTCGATCATCAGTCACGCAGCAGCAGCACATAAGCTCATTATTGGTCTTCTAAGTCCTCCTGCAGGCTGCTCTGAATAGCTGGAATATTTTTCTTCTAATGCATGATGAATTTCTAACATCATAAAGGGAAAACAGTATTATATCTTACTGATGTAAATGTATGCATTCTACTTGTAAAGCCAGAATTTTAATTTAGTTTACTTTTCTGTCTTCTTTATCTCTTAGACTGTGGGAGCAGTGACCTGTTTCAGATTCCTGGTGTTGTTGTTTAGTTAATACACTGTACAAATGTTTATTTAGAAATTTCCATTAAAGTATTTGGGATTAGAAGAGTTTGGTCTTAGATAAAGATTTGGTCATGCAGATGTCTGTGCTTTTCTTTTTTTACATTTCTATCATTTTTACTCAAAGATGATGTCCTCTTGCCATGAGAAATGTACTCCCAAGTGTTAACTAAAGATCCTAGTTATGTTCTGTATTGTAATCTCAAGTACAGCTTGCCTCTGTGAATTGAGCCCTAGTCTTTGATTTGCTACATAGAAGATTACTTTGAAGTTAGAGAAGGAACTTCTGGAAACTGCACACCAGTTTTGGATCACAAAGATGATGATTTGGTAAAGTGTCTCTTAAAAAGTCTTTACTTGGGTAGTTCAGGGTGGTTCTGTGAGGCTGAAGGATGTGGAATGGAGATTCACAAATCCTCCTCCGCGCCTTTCTCTCGATAATGAACAGAGGTCAAAGAGACATCCCTGCCAACAGATAGAGTCTTCAGTCTTCATCTGATTGGAAAGTATCTTCTCTTATTAAGCATAAAGCAGAGTTGGGACTAAAAGACAGCTTCCTTAAACAACTGCCACTGTCCAAGCAATGGCTCTGTTGCTGGTATCAGCAGATATGATGCAGATCATTTAACAAAGATGATAACTGATTTTTTTTTAATTCTTTTTATTTTTTAATCAAAAGAAAAATCAGTCAGTTTCCTTCTAACAACTTTGAGGCACAGTCCTGCAGATAGAAAGCTCCCTGCTCTCAGGGATAGTTACAGGTGCTTCAGGAAGCTGGATGAAGGTGATCTGACTGCCATTTTAGCGCAGTCTCCCATATAAAGGAGATATCAAGGCTCTTGTGTAGATTTTCTGTTCTGTTTTTCACAAGAATATAAGGTCAGTGGAGACTCAGATTCCATTCCTGCTGAAGGCCATATGACAACTTTCATGTTCACTTTGTACTTCTCTTTCTGTAAATCTCACTTTTCATCTGCCGCAGCTTGGGTTTGAGTTGAGTGCAAAACCATTTTGGCTAGGCAGAAACATTGAAATGGATATGCTCCACAAGACACTATATTTGTTAAAGAGCCAACCAGTACCTGCGGAGATGAGCCCAGTAAATTTCAGATTGCATTTAACTTTTCAGTCTTCAGCTTTTGAGATGCTTCTCTCAGAATCTTGTTTTGGAGGTTTAATCCCTTTCTACTTCCTGATACTTTAACCTCTCTTTGTAGTGCAACAGGCAATGGTAGTTTAAAGTGGAACAGAAAAACAAAATAGAGACTCTCAAGCCAAATGAGACATTTCAAGAAGACCATGGAGAAAATGGCTTGTCCAAGAGGAAGTAAATGAAAGGCTTGAAGTTTACCTTACTGTGCCTGTTGAGGAAGCTATAATCATTACACAGTAGGAGTCACTGACATATGACATCCTTGCTGCTTTCATCAATTTAGAAGTAGCATTTCTCTTTGGTACCACAACTGTTCTCTGTAGTTAAGTGTGGACTGTCACTCAGTGCCTCAGGAGAGAGGAGTCTGGTCTGGGACACAGCAGGCAAAACCTACTAGAAGCTGAGCAACCTGCACCTCATTCTGTAGTGAAACAAAACGTTTGTGATACGAAGTTTTGTGGCCAACTTAAAGTGAAAATGATTGCAGATAATGCGTTGAACTTTTGTAACTCGTTTTGTGCTTCAGAGAAATATGTTCAGTACCAGCAGCCTATGGACACACCTACAGCTTTTGGTGCACAGAGGATGCCATCTGTCTCAGGCATAGAAGCCAGAGGAGCGGCTCTGTCTTTTCTGAATATCATTATATAAGTTAAAAATGAGGAAGCAAATGTCAGAAGGATTCTAGCAAAAGACAAACCTCATGGACAATTTCATTTATTTGGATATTTCTACACCATCACCACTGTCTAGTTGATGAATGGGCACTGGGTGAAAAGTGATCAGGAGGGGGTAGTGTGAAGGACTTGTAAGAGATGAGGGAAGGGAAGGGCAAAGTGACAGCTTAAGGAAAAGCAGAGAGTGACATTGGAAAGGGCAGAAAGATGACCTGGGAATGAAGGAATTTACCAGGTAGGAAGAGAATTAAGTAAAGAAGCAGTGAATACACTAAAATAATTTTTGAACCCAGTTCCTTAATAATTCCTTTACTGGCAAAGGAGGAAGTGAGGAAAGTGACTAAGCCAGATCATCTGTTGACTCTTTGCTGCTGCAAATAGCTGCCTTTTGTTTTTTTGGAAGCAAATAAGTATCTCAATGCCATCCTTACTGCAGTGCCTCTGCATAACCCCCTTTTTCTCTGCTACCTGCTTGTGAGGGCAGTCTCTCATTTCCCCCAGCAGTACTGTATTTGTGGAAAGCACTGAGGCAGCTCTCCCCTGGTATTGTCTGTTGGGGGCACACATATGGTGCCTTCCTCCCCACCACAGCAGGCCAAGCATCTCTTCTCAGCTGTGCCAAGTGTGGTGGGCAGCCTGCTGCAGGGCAGGAAGGACCTATGTGCTGCTGGGAGGTTTGTACCCCAGGGCAAGAGGAGCAGTTGCCTTCAGCAGTAACCAAAGATGCTACTTTGCAGCAGCACATTGATTCCCTTTGGCGGTATGCTGCACTGGGAGCAGGGAAGTGTAGTGAGCTCATGGGAAATAGCAGCTGTGAGCTCATTCAGACGCTTCTCCTTGTGTGATATGCTAATTCAGAGGCATTACACTACCAAAAGAGATTTCTAAATCACTTTTTGTTTGTGAAATGCCGCAAAGAAGCTGTGTTGTACAACAGTCAGGATTATGGTGTTTATTACGCGCTTGAGGGCAACTGGCTGAGGTATGCAGACACAGTGGAAAAATACCTGCAGGTCACCCATTTGGAGTTCTGCCTGCATGGGAGACTTCTTCAGTGCTACTAGCCTGGCTGCTGGCCACGCTTCCTCTAACCCTGAGGCTGGAGAAGCAGCAAAAGCTGTGTTGCACTTCACTCTCTGGTGTGTGGCTTCTGGGGGACAGTTGTCAGCTGCTGTGACCTAGACCATCTTGCTAGGAATTCTTCAGATTGATGGTCTTGTAGCACAGGTGCCAAATAAAAACATGGAGAAGGTTTATGATAGGGAATGCAAGGGCTGACTTTGTCAGATTGAGGTTTAAAAATAATTCATGTGTTTACTGTCTATATTCCTGTATAAATTCTCCTTAAGTCTTTCAAGCAGAGATATCCAGGCAGAGCCTGAGCCACGATGATGGTATCAGCAAGCTTAAGGAGTAGATAAACAGCATAAGTAGTAGGCAGAACCATACTGATCTACATCAATAAATACCCTTTGGAGAACTGCACTTTTTTTGAATTAATAAATATTCTTGAAGGTTTAGGAACTAAAAGCAAAGAATTAAAGGTCACAAAATAGTTCTGCTGTTTTGGTGCATTTGAATGCTATCAAACTGTTAATGACTCTCTAAAGTAACACACGGTATTTAGTGGATGCATGTTGTCATCCATGTCAGTCCCTGCTTTGCTTGATCTGAGTGCTTCTACAGCACTTATTAGCCGATAATATATTTAAACTGGTTACATACTTCTGTGGAGTCTTCATGTCTGCTGTTTCCCAAAATATTAGATTTTAATGTTTACCGTACTCTACAAAAACAGACTTCAGAGACTTAATAAAAAACATAAGCAACTAAAAGCCATGATTTGCCTAACATAGAAAAACAACATCTCTATATGCTTCAGGAGATTTCAGTCCATTTGCTGCCGCTCAGGATTTCTACATAGTTTCCTCTAGCTTTGTGAGTAATAAAGGGAATGCAGTAAGACCTAATAACGATAGAGCGTGTCTGTGTTTTGTGCAATTATTAGGACAATAATCACTGCACATATCCTGTTTTTCATGATTGCTGTATTGCTAAAAGGGACAGGCCAGCAAAGTGATGGAGATCCCCTTAAATTCCTGTGCCTGCAATATCTGTGTTATAGACAAGCAAAGTTCTCTTGCTCCCTGTCCATTTTCTGTTGACTGTAAGTCTACGCATCTTTAGTTAGTACAGGTAGGATATGTAGTTGTAACTGGCTGGAGCCTAGTATGTTGCTATGTTTTAGTCCCTCCATCAGTCTTACAAGCCACAGACAAAACATAATTATATAGTGTCTTTTCCATGTTTATTAGCAATTTTAAGAGTCTTTCTCTTGGGCCTTTTTCCAGAGACTTGAAAGAGAATTACCTGGTCATATGCCTCATTGGGTCTCTGGTTTTGAAATCCCAAGGCGTAGGGAGCAAAGAATTCTCTGACCCCATGAGGGGTTTACTGAGGCGTAGAGCAGCAAGTATGATCTGAGAAGGGAGGGGACAGAGTAACTCAGCTTTATGCTGCCTTGGGGGCATGCATGACCTCTTACAGACTGTGCTGGTGCATCAAATAGATGGCAAGAACTCCTTGTTCTGCCACTGCCCCTTTCGTGCTGGTTTCAGAGCACAGCTCTTCACTGGCTAAGCAGCCCTTGTAATCTTTGTCATGATAACTAGGCTGTCCTGTTTGGGTGTGCCTGGTCTTGCTGGCTTTTTGCTTTGCAGTCATTGCCACTGGAAATAAAAGATCTGGGTTCTTACTATAGGCAGTAGTCAGACTAGGTTATGAGTAGTTGCTAAAGTTGTATTGTGTGGGAAGTCTAGTTATAACCATTTTTGCTATGAATATGCTCTGATAATTCTTTGCTTTTTCAAAAGCCAAGAAGTCCCTCCTGGGTTCAGCTGTAACAATTATTTTTCTCCTTTCTAGTAGCTGGTGCAGTGCTGTGTTTCAGCTTTACTCTGAGAACAATGCTGATACAACACACTGATGTTTTAGTTGTTGCTCAGTGATACATACTCTGATCAGGGACTGTTCAGTCTCTCATGCTCTGCCAGCGAGGAGGGGCACAAGAAGCTGGGAGGAAGGAGAGATGGGAACACCTGACCCAAACTAGCCAAAGCGGGGGTATTCCATACCACAGCATGTCATGC
>JBCJKH010050357.1:0-44811 GCA_039877255.1 Loriculus beryllinus | reverse complement strand
CTGGGAGGAAGGAGAGATGGGAACACCTGACCCAAACTAGCCAAAGCGGGGGTATTCCATACCACAGCATGTCATGCCCACTATAGAAACTGTGGGGAGTCACCCAGAAAGTCCAGATCACTGCTTGGGTTGAGCTGGGTACTGGTCAGTGGGTGGTGAGCAATTGCATTGTA
The DNA here is from genome assembly GCA_039877255.1 of Loriculus beryllinus. Taxonomy (NCBI): domain Eukaryota; kingdom Metazoa; phylum Chordata; class Aves; order Psittaciformes; family Psittacidae; genus Loriculus; species Loriculus beryllinus. The sequence continues at coordinate 44,638 of JBCJKH010050357.1, read as the reverse complement.
CATTGCTGCGGTTCATTGAGGTGATTTTTTCCTTCCCTTTTTATTTTTATATTCTCTCCCCTTGTTATTTCCCTTATCATTATTATTATTAGTAGTAGGTTTATATTATATTTTAGTTATTGGACTGTTCTTATCTCAACCCATGGGGTTTACATTCCTTCCATTCTCCTCTCCATCCCACCTGGGGTGGGGAGGAAAGGGAAAGTGAGTGAGTGGCTGCGTGCTTCTGAGTTACTGGCTGGGCTTAAACCACGACAAAGCCGTTTCCTTTAATTCCATTACTTTAGATATGTTGTTTTGGTCTCTGCACAATACATCCTTGTTGTGTTGGTTTATATCAATCCCAATACTGTTATATTTTTATTCATGTATGTGACTTAAGATTTTGTATGCAATGTAGGTGGCTGTTCAGGCTGTTCTCAATCGCAGAGTTCACTGCTATGCAAGTAGAAACCCAGTTTGCCTTTTCATCCTTGAAAGATTCTTCTTTTTCTGTTTGTGTTTTTTTTTGTGTTTCTTGTGACCATTATATGATGATAGGACGTGTTTTCCTTCCTGGTATCAAGAAATACTGGTTGTAGGGAAAGCTTTCTTTTTATTTAAATGTAATAATTATAAAAGCCCTTTCTAAATCAAACATAAACGTGCTTGGATTGGTTGCAGTGACTTTTGAATAAAATTGACTGCTGGTCAATCTACGCTCTTCCTGCCCAATTTATGGCCAGGTTCTACATAGAAATTGAGTGAAAATTTTATTAAGGTTATAGTGGGGACTTTGTTACCCTAGTAATTCTGCCCATGTGCATACTCACATCTGCAATAAAAGAGGAGGTGAAGAATCCTCCTGTTAAGTGTTTTTCTTCCTAGTTGAACTATTAGTAAAGGGAGTCAATAACAAGTAAGAGATTCTGATTTTATTTTTTTCTTACTGCTGTCAGCACAGAACACTGACAATTCTAGAATTTGTTCTGCTGCCTAAATTTAAAAAGCAGCTATCTAAAGGTTTGTTAAAATAGTTCCCATTATGTGAAATAGCATTGCTTTGAAAATTATTTCTGTGCTTGTCTCTTCTTCTAGGCATGTTTTCCATAAAGCCTGTGTGGATCCATGGCTTAGCGAGCACTGTACATGTCCAATGTGTAAACTGAACATTTTGAAGGCACTGGGAATTGTGGTAAGTTGCACTGTTATGTTGTGGATAAACTGGTTTTACAATTAATAACAACATATCTGGATTTTTAGATGAGAGTACAGTAGGATTTGGTGCATGTCATCATTGCTCACAGTGTTAAACCATACAGGCATAGGCTATGATACAAGCATATTTGTGTCCCTTTCTTGAACCTTAATCCTTTTATCTGCTTCTTCCTTCACTTCTTTAAGACGGAATGAAGTAGCAACTTCAGAGAGAAGTTGCTAATTCATGTTTTGCTCTCTTGTGTGATCTGAGGGCAGCCGTAGTGGCTGAATCGTGTGTATGTGTAGTTTTATTCCATTTATAGGTTTGCTACATGTAGAATATTCACTTTTGTAATGTGGAATCGCTTTTATCCCTCCAGCCAAACGTGCCATGTACAGATAACGTAGCCTTTGACATGGAAAGGCTCACCAGAGGCCAGCCAGCAAGCAGGCGATCAGCACTTGGTGATTTTGCCAATGACAGCTCTCTCAGCCTAGAGCCCCTGCGCACCTCTGGGATGTCACAGCTTCCACAGGATGGGGAGCTAACGCCAAGGTCAGGAGAGATCAACATTGCTGTGACAAGTAAGTTTTCTTTGGCTTCCAATGCTCTTCTATGGTTTCTGTGTTATGTGGCGCTTGCTCTGCTGTAGCTCTGTGCTGCAGGGTTGTGGTGAAAGATTTCCCTGCAGGAACAAAGGTGACCTCAGTGTCTCTGTAAGAGGCATATGCTCCGTATTGAAACTGATAACTCTAGGTATGACAGTGCCAACACTTCCATTATTAATGGTATATCCATTTAGGTCTGAATGCAGAGAACACTGGATGACCTAAAATGGCAACAAAATGACCCTCTTGAATTTGGTGACCAGTATGAGAAGCTGGGTTGCCAAAACCATTATTTACCCTTTCAGAATACTTAACATGACATCATTTATACAAATATAAATATTTTAGCTGCTTGCTATTTCTGCAGAGATTTTTTTTCCCCTGAGAACATTACTACTGGATTTTTGATGTCTCTTAGCAGATGGTTTTTTGTCCCCAAAATTGTGAATTAAAAAGAAGTGTTTGATGTATAAACATTTGAGTATTGTCCAAGTAGTTATGATATCAGAAAACTGTTCCTGCACTGCTTGCAAGCTCTCATCTGTAAGAACAGCATGGGAAATTTCCACTCACTGGATTTTACCTAGGGTTTTTAATATGTACAGTGAATACAATGTCTGAAATTGAATAATTTTTCCATATGCTCTAGAGTCTCAATTTGATGTGTGAATGGTTGGCTTTCTGTCTGAATTGCAATAATAGAGTGCATGCAGGACAACGGTCTAATTTCCTCCTTGTATTTTGCTGATGTGCATCTATGCACATTTTGAACTTAGTGACACTGTTTGCTACTGATATATGCATAAGAGGCAATGTAACTGATGCAGTCCATTGGAGTCTTTCTTTAGAGGCTGCAGCAAAGTAAATGTCTTGTTAAAAAAATCTCATCTTATAAAACACGTAGTCTGTATCCAGAAGTGTCCTGATCTGAGAAAGTAAAATCCACACATAAAATCTGGGTACTTTACAAATCAAATAAGTCACTTTGTCATGCAGTGTTCGACATTTGATTCATCTTGTATTCAGCTCGGTTGAACAGAAAGCAAATCTGTTGGTGTGTTGCTCTCCTTGCCATGAATGGGGAAATGCTGTAGTTTAACTGAAACTTGTCACTGATTGGTTTTACAGAAGGTATTTCACTCTCTGTTCCCAACTGTAGCACTGCTCTTGCACAGATGGGATGCCAAGGATAAAGCAAGAAATAATCAGCAACAGTTCATTCTGACAATGTTTATAAAATAAGGCTTTAGGAAAGGCTGTTCAAATGGTTGGATTTTATGGGTGACACATGCATTCTTTGATGCATGCGATTTAAACCAAAAGCTATATTCAACAAACATCTTTGTATTCTGAACTATTGCTAAGTGCCAGATTGAACTTTGAATAGTGAACATTCTATAATAGCCTGCTTTATACTACTTTTTATTTTTTCATTGTGTCTGCAAGTATGCACTAATGTTGAAATTACATTCCCATGTTGTATTCCTGTCTATTTAGTGGAACGCTCTAATAACGTTTTACTGTTGGACAAGCCATCCTATTTTTGTTGGTTTTTAAAATAAACACTATAGCATTGGGTGGGGGGGTGGCTCGTGAAGACACAAATTAAGTGTGAAAGTATATTGGGTGTGCTTATGTGAAGAAACACATCTCAGCTAATCTAAACCAACCCTGATAATCTTCTTTCTAACTTTGGGGCGGACAGAGCTTTCATTACATTGCCCCTTGTTACTGCATTTCACTTTACATTAAGTAATTTTTCTTTGTCACTAACCCTTGGGATCAGCCAGGAAATGTTGTGCCATGCTTTTTTCCACACCTTTTTCCACTTCTTCTTTGCTAGCCTTCTCCAGTCAGTAACTCTGTGGCTAACCTCCTTCTGCTTCACCTCCTGGTGCCAGTCATGGCTTAGAAGCCTCTTGCCTTCCGCCAGTGGTGTTTGAGGGGAATATTGGCATCGCTTTGACATAAGCCTTCTCCCACGAGTGATTTCCTCCCTTTCCTTTGTCAACAGAAGAATGGTTTATTATTGCCAGTTTTGGCCTCCTCAGTGCCCTTACACTCTGCTACATGATCATCAAAGCCACAGCTAGCTTGAATGCTAATGAGTAAGTAAAAATTCAGATGTTTCTCTATACTTCTGGTGGGTGGGTGTCATGGAAACATTGGGAACAAATACCAAGAAATAGGAAAAACATAGTTTTCAAAGAATTAAATACCTTTTCTGCATTTCTCTAATGTAAGTCTCTCTCTTAACAGTAGGTTCCAAGATAACTTTTAAATCCCTCTTAATTTATATTTAGCTGTATTGTCAAGGGAAATCTTGCTAAGTGAAGACATGGAACAGGGAAAAGAGAGAATATTTAGGTTCTAATCAATGATCTATGTAAACATTAGATTTCTGCCATTAAATATCCGTGTTCAAGATTCACCTGGCACAACCAAAAATTACTACTATCAGTTACCTTTGACAGCTTCACTTCAAAATCATAGTCAAATTTCATATTAAGTAAAAATAAAAATCTGCATCCCTAGTTGGAACCCATTCAGCAAAGAATAAAGGTATTTAAATATAAAACTACCTTGCTTTCAGGAGAGGGAGATACAAAAGTACCGAATACACTACTGTTTCTTCTCTCTTAAGTGAAGGTAGCAGACCAGCCTTCTGAGTTCTCATTGTAGTATGCTTAAGAATCACAGTCAAAGGAGTGCTTAAAGACATCCGTGCTTTCCTAATTCTTATAGACACCCCAGTGCCTCCCTTCAGATAGGCTGGGCAAGAAATGACTCTGGCACCTGACTTTCACTCTTTTTTTGTAGTTCTGTGTAGGCAGTTATAAATCAATTCTGCAGATCTATTAACTTGGTACATCTGATGTATAGAACATCTGGGCTCATGATATATATTTAATCATTATCTGTTTGGGGAGGGAAAGTGTCAAAATCTTCGTCTCAGGACATCTTGATGCTTTCCATTAATGTGTTGATCTCTTACCAAAACTGGGCTGAGATTCAAAGGCATTCTCCTGCACAGCTTGGAAACGTAACATTATAAACATGATTTTTTAATTATATTTTTTTAGATGAGAAGTGCTTTCTTTTATTGCTGCCTGGAAAGCATAAGGTGTCCTTCTCAATAAGATGGAAACATGGCTAATAGTCTCCAGTGTAAAATTTTAGAGAGCTTTAAGCTCATCTTCTTTCAGGAGGGGCCATAAGTTCTTACAGGTTTTGGTCATCAGGGACCTTTATTACCACTAATTTGCAAATCTTCCTTTCCTCCTCTTTTCAGATGCTAATTCCAAAAAGGGTTAATGAAAAAAAGTTTTAGAACTTCAAACAGCCTTGTCAGGTCTCCTGGTTTATTTATTTTCTCCCATTTGTCAAAATCTTGGAATTTCCACTATCGATCAGCAGCTTGGCAGCAAAGCTGTGGCTGAACATAGTTAATCTGCACTGAAAAATGCCTTGGGAAAGCAGGGAGCAAGATGAGTTGTGAAACAGGAATGGCTGCATTTCTGGGCATTTCCACATCATTAGGAAGGAGAGAAGGAACTGTAGCCCATGTAGTATCATCCAGATGTGGGCACTGATAGCAGTTGCATTTCTGCCTGCCTTGCAACTTGTCTTTTTGTTGTCTTTTGCTCTGTGGGAGCTGGTCTATTTTTACTGAAAGGGCGAGCTTCTCCACACTGCCAGAGTAAGGGCCTCCAGCAAAGTGTTTTCACAGTGATGTTTCCTTAGTACAAACAAAGGATGTGCTGATGTAAGGAGAGAGCTCCTTTCCCCAGTGCTAGGAATGAAAATATGAGCATATACAAGGCTTTACTTTGAGACAGACTTACGAAAACTAGCAACTGCAGAAAGCAGAGCTCTCAGAAATCACTTATTCATGGAACTGAGGTACCTAGCTGTAGCCTTCATCCCCAACAGCTTTTCAGCTGAATCCTTTGGGATCTAAGCAGCCTCTACAAGTGCTGCCAGGTTCTACTACTCATTTTAGGCAGTTTAAAATGTGAATGTATTACACTAATCCTTAGATTTATTGTTTAATTGACACCTTATGTTCCCCAGTGCAGACTAAGCATTTCCTGTGCTGGATATCATGCCAAATACATGGCAGCTCCCTCTCACTGCAATTTCCATTAAATGTCATAACAGCATACCTGCTTTTTATGCTGTTCTCCATATGAAAAGCAGTGCTGGCATACCCTACGTTTGTTACAGTAGTGTTTCAAGAGGAAGCTGAAGGTCTTTTTCTTACGAGAAAACAACAGTAGCAAGAATGAGGCCATGTAATATGCTGATGCAAGTAAATGTGCCAAATACTCTGCATTAAAACTCACCTAAAAACATGTCCTGATCCTTTCTTTTTACTATGTCCTTCCTGCCACTTAAACATTTATTTAGAGCACTAGCTCTGGATTGTGTGTGTATGCATATCTAGCTGTGTGCATGTGTATATATGTTTGTGCATATGTATATATACACACATACATGCATTTTTTAGTCCCTGATAAAAGTAAACATTAAGTGATATGAGAATAAGGAAACAGCTGCTTTCTCTTGGACTTATAATATTTGTGGACTCTTACTATTAAATGAATTAGGTAGTGATTTAAAGGAACAAAAGAAGCAAACTCCTTCTTGGGAACAAAAAGCAGTTTGAGAAATTACTGTACAACTGCTTTAAAGTCCAAAAGCCCAGATGTTGGATAGTACCACTGAAAGTTGTCAGTAGCAGATGGGAGTTTCCTCAGAAGGTCAGAAATGCTCAAGCCTTTGTCCTGTCCTGTTTTACTGGTCATGTAAGAATGATGAAAGGACCTCTTAATGCTCCGGCTTGTATAATTAGTCATTTCTCACTAACTTACTTTTACAGGATTGATTGATTTATTTTAGTACTGGCAGTATTAACTTTAATATAAATATTTTGTTCCTCTTTTTTTCTGCCCCACAGAGCAGAATGGTATTGAAGAAACGCTTTCCAGCCGATTGCCTTGGAGAGAGACACCTATTTTTATGCATCATTTATCGATCATGCAGCACAAGCAATTATTTAGTACATTCTATTTTTTCATAAAATTTGCTGATGCAAAAGCTTTGTATTAAGGAAAAAGTGAAAAAATAAAAAAAACCCTTTAATTATGAAATCCTACTGTGTGAGAACTGTATTTTTCTTGGACTTCCTGTGTAAGTACTTAGGTCTGACAGCCTTTTGTACATTTTATATGGTGCTTTTATTTCCTTTGAATAGTTTCATCTTTGCAGATCTCTATTCTTCTCCTTTTATTTTGGGACACACAAGCCTAGCAAGTGGAAATGTCATGCAGTGCCGTTCTTATGATGCCACCCAGCACTGGAATGACTATCTAGGGTACTATTAGCAATTATTCCATACCAACTTGTTAGGGAAAAAAGCTGGGAAAAGCATTTTAGTATATAATAGGCTTACCTTGACTCCAGCTGAGAATGAATTTGAAATAAGAACATTTTCTCCATTTCTCCTCCTGTAACACTCCTGCGTCACACTGGGAGTTTGCAGTGTGATTTTTGTCTTCAGGTCAGGCACTGCTGAAGGTTTGCAACACTATTTTCTCAACATACAGATCATAACCCTTCTCTGTCTTTTACTTTCTGACAAAAGTAAAGCTACCCTAAACCACTTCTTTCCTTACCAAATGAAAAGGAAGCTTTCCCCAGCTGTCATCTGTGAAGCCTCTTTTCATACTAGTGACAGGGGTTAGTTTTTGTTCCAATTCAGATTATGAAAGATTGATAATTGTCCTTACTGTAATGTAGAAGCTCTATGCAAACATGTCGCTTCTTGCAGAAAGAAAACATCTCTCATAGCTGTCCTCAGCTCAGGCTGTTTCACCTAAGTTTACTTATGCAAGCAGCATATGAGTAATTTCACAGCAGTCAGTTAAAACTTGTGGACCTGATTTGCATCCAGATGATAATGCCTGAGTTAATGAGATGGGCAGATAAAGGTAACAAATCAGTTGATAGAAGCTAAAGGCTATTTTGCTTCATTTGGCTGGTTTGTTGTTCTTGTATCAAGACATAGACATTTGAAACTTAATGCTGTCTAATATAATTAAATGAACAGAGGAGCAGTCTTACTTTGATTTAATTTTTTTATGTACTGGGAAATAGAGGATTTAATTTAATTTTATTTTTACGTATAGGCACTTTTAGAATTTAGGAACACAGCCAGAGTCTGCATTAAAATAGTTTCTTAATTCTTGTTTGTCCAGCAGCCTTCAGCTGAGGCAGCTTTTATAACAAGAAATGAAGTACGTGATAGCTTCAGTACATTTTGTGGAATTCTTTTTCAGCGTGTCCTTGTGAAATTCTGGAAGAAACATGAAAACAATCAATAGAGCAGTAAGTGCATCTTTAATAACTAGAAAAGCCCATTGTACCTACTCATGAAGAGGAAAAAACCCCTCAGACTGTGTCTGAGGTCTTTCTCCTTCTAAAATACAGCATGTGTCAACTGAGCGTTGTTGCCAAGAATGGAGGAGTGTGGTTAGAGCAGGATTTAGGGTACAGGCTATGAAACAAAAGGGCGACCTGGTTTTTTTTTCACCCATCTCTCAGCAGCAGTGGTAAAATTGATAAGTTTGTACTTGTCTCCTGAAACCAAAATCACAAAAGTGCTTTTTAATGTTGTGGGAGGGATGCTCAGGCACAGGCTCAACAGCGTGGTGACCCAGATGCAAAAGGCACCACAGGCATGTTCAGTTCATGTTGCTTCTACAGAGCAGCAGCAGAAAGAGAAGTTGAGTGGTACTGGGAACAAAATGGTTGACAGGGATTCTAGTGCATTTCCTTCTGCAGAGGATTTAAATAACCCAGCGCCATCCTTTTTAATCTTTTCTTTTGAGCCTCTAATAATTACCTCAGCAAAGTGTTAATAAAGAAAACGGACCGTATCTGCTAGGTTAATTGCAGGTCAGGTTGGCAATGCAAATATATTCAAAGATGAACTCTGCATCATAGCAGAAACTCATTTTTTGACTCTGGATAGACAGAAGGAAATTCCCAAAGTGTTTCATAGAATTGTTTAGGTTGAAAAAGACCTTTAAGATCAGAGTCCAGCCATTAACCCGGCACTACTAAACCAGGCCTCCAAACACCACTTCTACATGCCTTTTAAATACCTCCAGGGATGGTAACTCCACCACTTCTCTTAGCAGCCTGTTCCAGTGCTTGGCAACCCTTTTGGTGAAGACATTTTTTCCTAATATCCAGTCCTGGTGCAGCTTAAAGCCATCTCCTCTTGTCCTACCATTTGTTACTTGGGAGAAGAGACTGACTTCCACCTCGCTACAGCCTCCTTTCAGGTAGTTGTAGAGAGCTCTAAAGTCTTTGCAAACACCAGGTCCAGCAGGCACCTTCCTTGGTTGGCTCCCTCACCAGCTGTGTAAGGAAGGTCTCTTACACACACTCTAGGTAGACTGTTTCCACTGTATATAGTGTTTCCAGCAGACATCTGGTAAGTTAAAGTCCCCCTTGACAACAGAGGATAGCCATTGGGAGACTTCTCCCAGCTGCTTATGGAGTATTTCATCTGTCTCTTCATCCATGTTGGATGGTCTATAGCGGCCATGTATCTACTTTGTTTTTCTCCCTAATTCTTGCTCATGAGCACTCAACCTTATCATCACCATCATTAAGGTTGTGACAAGCAAAACACTCCCCAACACCCAGGGCTTCCCCACTGTCCCTCCTTTGTTGCCTACCCTTGCTGAAGTGTTTACAGCTATCCATTGCTGCACTCCAATTGTGCAAGTCATCTTGCCATGATTCTGTGATGACAACTATGTCATACTTTTCCTGCTGCACAATGGCTTCCAGCTCCTCCTGCTTGTTGCCCGTGCAGTGTGACTTTTGTTGCCTGCCATGCTTTCAGACATCCACATATAAAAGATGAGTAATCTTACTCTCATCTGTATAGTTATAATAGTGGAAAGGAGAGGAGCTGGTCCCTCTTTTCAGACGTTACAAAGATGGCAGGACTGGACTGACAGAAGAGTGTAATAGGATGTAGTTTAAAAGGGAGTAGCAGTGTTTTGCTACACAGCTGGCTTCAAGGAACTGATACTTTATGAAATAATCCTGCTCTCTTTTTCCTTAACCAAGAGGGTGTTTCAAAAAGATTGAGACAGGGAGTGCTCTGATCAGATTTCTGCATTAAGAAGTCATTGTGCTGAAGGAGCTGTGGAAGGACTGCAGTTTGTGGCAGGAGCTGGCCCTGATTAATGACTAAGTGCATTAACATACTTTCAGGTGGAGGAGGAACACCAAGTGACTTAGTCCTGATGCACCTGCAATGCTACAGCAATGCTGTCTCTTGAATTTTTAGCTTTGGTGTTGTGTCCACTCCTGTAGCATCCTATGGTAGGCACAAAGATCAATTCCAGACTAGTATGTTTCTTTTCAGACTCAATGCAAGTTACCTGAAAAGTTTTTTTTAGTATGTAATGAAGAGTAGTAGCAGAGCACACTGAAGGATTCATCGTCCTGTATTAAAACTGAATGCAGTTTGTAGTTGTTTTCCATATCAGAGGGATAAAGCTTGATCTGCCTTGGTAAGTGCAAAATAGGAAGAGCAGATTCATAAGCTGAATTTGGAACTCTGGATCTTTCTATTCGTTCTTAAAATACATTTATTCACTAAATTTATCAACTGGACTGATGCCATATTTGTAAACTTAACATGAGCAATTCTCTGCATTAAGTCGAGCATAGCTGGGTCACTGTGCCCTGCTGACTCTGTTTTTCTAAGCCATAAATTGTGGGCAAAGATAGCAACCTGGTTATTAGAGCTCCTGAAGATGGAGTGTTGAAAAGCACTGAGCAGCAGCTGTATTTTCAGCACTGGGCAGGCTGTGCTGAATGGTAGAGGGACATTTAGGACAAGAATGAATGATGTGTCCCAAAAGTGGTATGCAAGCCAAGAGATTTGTATCTGTATGGAAACATGCAGCCTCCCTGGAAGTGGGTGGCTTAAATTGCTTTTGCCAAGAAGCAAGAAAACATCCCAGTAGAGAGTTTGAGAGGTGTTGGATATACAGTGCCTTTTCCCAGATTAATTTAAAACACTTGTTGTCAGATGCCCTGTCTGTCTGGTGGTTAAATCTGTCCCTTGAGTCTGCTGGAGTGGAAGTCTGGGCGCACACAGAGGAAATGACAGCCTGGGCTGTCTGCTTCCTAATCCCTTGTTTGATTTTTGTGTAATAAAAACAAAAGCAACACCAAGCTTTCAGATTCCCCTTTTGTTTCAGTATTGGCTGTTCTGCATGGAGCCCTTCAGTGGATGGAGGAAAGGGAGATGAAACAACCAGTATCTGTGGCTTATTCTAACTTCAAGCTGAGGCTCAGTCATCAAAAATTAAATTATCTTGACCCATAACACATTTCAAGAGGAATCTTGAAATCAGTTTTATCTGGTATAGATATATAGAATCAAGTAGGTTCAGGTTGGTTGTTTGGAGACAGACTATGACCAGCCAGAAGTCATAGTTTCAAGTTTATGTTCTCTTAAAAACTCAACCTTAAGTGTTGCCCAGTTTTAAAAACCCTGTAAATTCAGGCGAGGGTTCAGATCTAGAATGTGGGGCGTTGTCATCCCCTACCAACTGCTTATGTGAAGTATATTCCAACACAGTACATTTCTTCCAAAGACCTGGATATATGCTCCTGGCAGAATGAGCAGTTCACTCCTTTTGAGTTGCAATGCAACTACTAATTTCACTCATGTTTCAGTTAACTTGTTACAAAATGAATTTGGCCTCTGCTCGGATAAGTGGAAAATTCATCCTTGCTTTTGCTCTTTCAACACTTCTATGCATTTGATTATAACTCTAGCTTTTTCTTTTTGATCCTATGTCCTCATTTTGTCTGGGATTGAGTTAATTTTCTTCTTAGTAGCTGGTGCAGTGCTGTGTTTTGGATTTAGTATGAGAATACTGTTGAAAACACATCAATGTTTTAGCTGTTGCTCAGTACTGCTTAATCTAAATAGAGGACTTTTCACATTCCCATATTCTGCCAGTGAGGAGCGGCACAAGAAGCTGGGAGGGAGCACTGCCAGAACAGCTGACCTGAACTCCCAAAGGGATATTCATATCACAGATGATCATGCTCAGGATATAGACTGGGGAGAGCTGGCTAGGACGAACTAATTGCTGCTCAGAGATGAGCTGGGCATCAGTCAGCAGGGGGTGAGCGATTGTAGTGTGCATTGCTTGTGTTTCTTGAGTTTTATTTCTCTCACTCTTTTTCCTTTTATTATTACTGCTGTTGTTATTGTATTTTACTTTATTTCAGTCATTAAACTGTTCCTATCTCAGCTCCTGGGTTTTACCTTCTTCCAATTCTCCACATCCCACTGGAGACAGGGGGTGGAATGAGTGCGTGGCTGCGTGGTGCTTAGTTGCTGGCAGGGGTTAAACCACAACATCCTAATAAGGACTTCTGTTTTTTCTTATCTGAGTCTCTGTCTTTTGGGTGAGTGGGGGAGGAGAATAAGTGTTCTGCACAGTAGCAGCTGAATTCTTCTCTCATACCTTTTGTGAGCTCTTTATTTCAGAAGGGCTGGACTCAAAAATCGGCACAGAAGGGTTCAAGCACCTAAATTCTGCCAGAGCTAAAACTGCAGTCCCTGAAGTGTCTTGCTCCACTGGTGCCTGAAACTGGAGGCACCTTGGTCTGCTGAGTGCCTTCTTGATGAACTTGGAAGCTTTTCAGTTGCCTCCAATTTGGCTCATGTGGCTGCCTGGCGTATTGTAAGCTACACAGCCTTGCTCCCAGCTAATCCCGCTTGGGATCAAGAAACTGAGTGATGAAACGTTTTGGCCAAGGGCCCGATCTGATAGATGCTTTCAGAGAGAACCATTGTTATAGCAGGAGGCTGGGCTCCTTGCAAAACACATCTGTGGCTTTGGAGAGCCACAGTCATGCCAGGCCACCAACGGAAAGCTGAACTTCCACTCCCCACCCTGTCAACAGGCACTTAGTGCTTGGATTGAGTATCACCAGTGTTGGAGGAGAGGGTCTCCTTTGGTTCTGTGTAAGGAAATAAGCAGGTGCCTGTTTCTAGAAGGTGACTCCAGGTGGATGGATTTTTCTGAGCTCTGGCAGAGGTCAGGCTTTCAGCAGCATCGGTTGGACAATCTTTGGTGACCTCCTCGCTCAGCCTGCTCATTCCTTTTGACCCCATGGTGGAGCATTTTGTGCTGGTCACAGCACAGGGAACTGGGCACCTACCAGAGGTTTCTGGGTTTCTCAGGGAAGCACATGCCTACTCTACAAGGCTGTAAATCAACAGCAAGCACCGAGTGCAAAACTCCAGCCTGCCCCAGCCTTGCTCAGACTTGACCTGCTTTATCTGAAAGAACCATTTGAGGTGGGACTGTTCATGCATATGGAAAGCAGTTGCTTTGATCTGGCAGGGGAGCACACAAATGGAGGTGAATTATTTCATATGGCTGCTACTGGGTTTTTTAACCTGTGTTGAAGGGTGGCTGTTTTTTCCATGCATACTGTGTTTTACAAGGATGCCTGTGGGCATTGTTCACGTGTGATCCTAATAAGGTTTTGTTCTACCTCTTGTAGGCAGTCACTTCTTTCATCGTAACTCTCTGTCCCCTCGAAGCCTGGTCTACGAGAGCGAGTTCTCAACCATCGAGCCTGCCTTGGACATGTATGACGAGAACAAAACCTGAAAGGAATCCATGCTCCTTCCTGGCCCTTTTCCCGTTTTTTTCATTTCTCATTCCTATTGTTGTGTACTCTTTCCATGGATCTCCTTTGTCCGAAGAAGAGCTGCTTTTTCCAGAACACGAACCCACCTTCTCGATTGCAAAGATGAAGACCAGCTGTGGTGGTTTCTGAGGGTGGCATCTTTGAGCTGACAAAGAGTTGCGCGCAAGCAAGGTTGTCTGATGGAAATTGCTGAGTAACAGCATGGGGAGCTGTGTCGGTCCAGCCGCGGCGATGCAGAAGAGGTTTTCCAGTGGTCCTAAGAGTTTGTGTTGGACTGCAAATGCATCTCTTACACAGGCGTCTGCTGTTCCCATTTTCTCTAGTTGTCCGGATGGTTGGGCAATGTCAGAAAGGGAACTGATTGTAGAGGAGATGGCCAGTGACTGGTAAAAGCACTCCTATATCTTGGTCAATCCATAACCTTACTGTGAAATAGCCCCTTCTAAAAGGGACCTTTATAAGTGCATTCAGTTTCCTACAACCCACGTAACCCCGGATAATAACAAGCCAGTCTGATGTTAAAGCTGCAGAGAGGACCTGCGTTTGCAGAAAGATTTCAAGGAACTTGATGCTTGGATTTTTTTCTCTGATTTGATTGAAGCAGAAGAATGGTCCACGCAGAGTATACTTCTGGTCGTTCCGTGTGCTCAAGTCAAGTGAGTCTCTTCCTATAGAGAGGACATTCACAGAACCAGCACTTGATCTACCTGAAAACCATAAGACTCTTTGAAATATGCAGGAATCTAATTAGCTTTCTTTCTCACTTAACCTTTTCTTTTTTTTGGGGGGGAGGAGGGAGGGTGGTGGTTTAAGAAAACCCACCGACTTTTTCACTGAGGTTTTTTAAAAGCCAGCATGTTGGCATTACACAGAGGAGAAAAGAGGTAAGCTTCTTATCCCGTCCTCCCATTGAGATCTGCAACAGTTAAATGACAAACACGTTTTCCAAGCCGTGCCCTTTCCCACTGACATCAATAACGGGAATGCAGAAAGCAGCAGAAGAAAGGAAAGCAGCAACTGCTTTGAGACGCTGCAGGAAAAATCAGGTTTTAGTGGTGTGTGACAAAAGCAGTGGGGAAATAAATATTGTTTTCAAGCTTCTGAAAGAGTAATGCAGGAATGGAGAGCGAGAGAGGAACCTCTTGAGTTAAGTCATCCACAGTGTTCCTCAAATGAGCAGACGCGGAGGAGCAAGTGCTTCTTCTCCACCTTTTCCTACCGGACAAATACATAGCTGTTTAATGAATGTTTGGATTTTTCTCCATTGCAGTCCAAGTTACTGTAGGTGTAGAAACGCATTTGTGTCCTTGCAATGTGAAACAAAGCTTCACCTTCTGTATAGGAATCTTGAGAAATCAGTTAAGCCAAAAAGGAAGGTAAGACATTACCCTGCTGCGTTTTCATTTCATCCGCTTTCACTACAAGCAGGGGAATTTCCCCTCCTTTACTATGTTTTCTAATTGTATAGCTGTCTGCTTGACATATATCCTTACCTGAAGTGTGGTTTGGCTGTGTCTTTAACACAGATGTTTAAGAGAAGAAAAACCCAGCGCTGTAAAATGAGGAAATGATCCTCGTCACAGAGCGTGCTTTGACTTTTGTTGCTGTGCGTCAGCTTTATTTAATCTGATAATTCAGGAGTGGGTGGCATGAAGTGTAGGGAGCCTTTTCTCATAATGCCCACGTTTATATTTACCAAATGCACTTTTATTGTCATTCAGCCCACTCTAGAAATACGCTTAAACCCCAAAAACCTTTAAAGAGCACAATTTTAACACCCGCTTTCTCCTACAAAGCAGAAGTGAAGGTTGCACAAAATGCCAGCCGGTGGTTTGAGCAGCAGCAGGTAGTGGTCAGCATCCTTCCTCTTTCGCAGATGTGCAAATGGGGGCAGCTCTCGGCAGCATCAGCAAGCCCAGGCAGAGCTCCCAAACCGAGCCTGACTGAGCTGCACTCAGGCCCATACAGGGTGGCAGAAGGGCTGATTGAGCAACCCCTGTTTTCATAATTCCATCTGCGCAATCACAGCAGGCAGACACGTGAGAGCGGGGCCTTCCGAAAACAAATATCCAAGAGAAAAATCACCACCTCCCAAGGATGTTACAAGGCTTCTTGTTATCCATGGTGGGCAGCCAGGTTACAATAAACCAATGCGCACCTGGGTGCTTGTGGATCTCTGGGTGTTCACAACGAGTACATGTCCTGTGCACAGTGCAGAGCTCCCTGGTGTGGTTTGGGGTAGGACAGCCTGGTGTAACACTGCTCAGGGTGCAGATGCTCAGAGTAAATCCTTCTTGTAGGGGCTGCCTCAGCCCAATGCAGGGATTTACCCCGGGGCCACTGGGCATAAACGAAACTGGTGGTTTCTCAGCTGTGACTGAGACCATTTGCACCAGCCGTGTACCAGAGTGTCCAGAAAAGCTAGAAAAGGCATGGACATTAAAAGAAACATTAGAAAGTACAAAGGCCCCAAAGACAAAATAATAAATAATATCATTTGTATTTTGTAAAATCTAATTTCTAAACTAACATCCTGGTTTTTAGCAGGGGGAAGGAAGGTTTGTCTCTGTGGAGATCAGGGTCTGGTATAGTGAGATAGAAATGGATTTGTGCTATAGCAACTTGGATAAGGGAGTTAGTTGATGATTCCAGTTGACATCCTGTATTTGGAAAATCTATGAGCAGTGTAAAAATGAAAAGCTAGTTCAAACAATTGATCCCTGCGTACGTGCTGGGACGTGCCATAGCGTGTGTTCTTCTACTTAGTCATATTCAGGATGGGGAGGAGGTGCCACATGGGTGATTTTTCTGGGCTGCACTGGTAAGTTTGAGGTTTTCCTTTTAATATTAATCAGTATATAAAAAAAAGCTTGATGGGCATTGTTGTTCTTGTTCTGCTGCAGTGGTGCTGTGTATGGTTGAGTCATTTCATAGAAGTAAAATATACTGCAATCTACCAAGAAATGTAAGTGCCAGTAACTTGGGAAATCATCTCCAAGGTTAAAAAAAAAAAACATTTCTTTTTAACAGAAAGCATTAATTTTATGACTTTAATATATATATATATATATATATATATATATATATATATATATATAAAAGCATTTATCTCCAGGTGTTTCCCTAAAATATTTAAACTCTAGCACTTCACCTTCTCTTTCCTGGCCTCCTGTTCTATGAGAGTTTTGCATGTTCCCATAAGACATTTGTAAAATCAAGGTTTGCTTGTGTTCTTAGAGGATAATTGCCAGTAAAGAAGAAACAGAGTGTAAATGTGCTTTTTACCTATAATATTAACAGTAAGTATTAAATCTGAAGCATGTTAAAATTAACTTAATGACACTTATGATTACTCCCTTCAGTGAGCTCATGTGTTGGTATCTGCACTATCCCCCTGCTTCTAGGATGCTTGCCTTGGCACCTGAGGATGCTATAGGAATAGCCAGATATCCTACATAAGCCACAGAAAGACCAAAAATAGTTAAGTCAATGTTTCTAGGACTATATTATGAGACTTTTTACACACCTTCTGTTCTCTTTAAACACACTCATGTAAGACAGTGCAAAGGCTTGGGAAAGCCAAGAGCTTTACCAGCTACTGAAAAGCAGAGGGAAGTGTTCAGGAGGCAAGAGTTACACTGATGCTCCAGGACTCATTTAGGTTTGAGATAATGCCACAGTTCATGAGCTGAAGAATGAAGGCACCAGGGTTGAGCTGAAGTTCAAGCAGCTCTGCAGCCTGATTACTGAGGGGGTGAGTTAATTGTTAAAAGTATGTATTGTTTTGCTTAGCTAATAGTGATCTGGGATTTACAGCAAAGTAAACGTCATGTCAATGCACAAACCGAGGCACAGTGGGCAAATACAAGAGCCACGGGGCTGATGCCAGCCCTGTGGAGTGGGGAGAGAAGGTCAAGAAACGCCTTGAACTTCTCAAGTGAAGCTTTCACTCCTTTTTCATTCCATGTTACACATCCGTAGGTGACCTAATTTTCCAACCTGAGCAGTGCAGAAGTGTGCATGATGTGCCGTGACAGCTTGCATATGTGCTGTTATATTTAAAGATGCCTTCACTTTTTCCTTGCTGCACCGCAGGGTACTGCTGTAAGGGCAGCCCATGCTCCAGCACGCTGGGTGGAAACTGCTGAGCAGGGGAGGGATGGGAGAGGGAAAGATGCCTCAGTTAACCAGACTGGGGGGGAATCAGGAGAAAAGTAGAGTGTGCTTCTGCAGGTTGGTGCTCATTTCTGCTTTGTTTCCAATGTCTTTGGAATAATCAGGAGGAAAAGTGGTACCCCGCACCACTTCCTCATAGGATGCAGTGACAAGAGTAGGGCTCTGCCTGGGATTTTGCTGCCAGCACAAGGTGACAGTGCTGTGTAACCCCCAGTCAGTGATGTCCTGACCTGATGGCCAAACCCCTGACATCACTGGGGCCCATAAGGCTTATCTGATGCAGTTGCAGTGCTTTGGGGGGATGAAATGCACTTGCATGAGCCTTTGCAAAGCAACACTAACTGACACCATTTACCTAGGTCAGTTGTTTGATCCTTTCATTCACCTGCTCTTTTTAAATGCCTGCAGTGTTCCCAAATATTCTTAATTCTCCCCAGTTGATCTCTGGCCTCCAACCCATTGATTACTAGTGGCTTTCTCCTTCTCTGGAGAGCCAGGTGAAGGTCCCCTTTGTGCAGGCACTGTCATCCACCCAACCTCCAGCATCTTCTGCACCACCATGCTGCCACCTTGCCAGCCAGCCCTGTGAACAAGATTTATCGGTCCAAACCAGCATCATGGTCTGAGGAAGCATGGAGATTCCTGGTGGGTCAGTTTTGGCCAAAGCAGGCTGTGTGCACCATGGGTGGTTGTTGTGGGATGCTCATTCAGTGGGTCCCTGCGTGGAGCATCCTTTCGCTCTTCAGCCCGCTAGCCTCATGGAGATGCCCAGATGAACAGAGATAGATGTGTAGGTTGTGCAATAATGTCTGAATATTTATTCTTTTTATGGCAATAATGTCTAGGGTCTCTGGGCATGGGTGCACTGTGGTATAAGGTGTTGCCCAAAAATAGTCTCTTTCCTAAAGAGTTAATAATTAAGTATTAATGCAAAGTAAGAAGTATATAGGGTTTTATTGTAAGCTGAAACTATTTAGAGTGGTTTTGTTGTAAGGCTGATTACTGGGGGGAAGGAGGGGTTGAATTAGTGTTATACAGCTGGAACTGGGGTTTCACAGCTCAAAAATCTTCTGGTTGTGCATGTGAAGCTCCCTTGCTCCTGCAGGGCATGGACTATTCCCTTCTCCTCTTGCATCTACGTGCAGCTTGCTGCAGCTGAGCCCCTCGAGCAAGGAAGCTTTTAGTCTTTGCCCTGAGCGGAGCTGCATGTGTTTGCTGCATCATTTGCCTTTTGTTTGCTGCCTCTCATGTGCTCCAGGGCTCAGCTTGGCTTGGCTCTGACTTGGTCTGCAGTTGCCCAAACCCCTCCAGGGAACAAGAGCCATTAATTCCCAACAGAGCAGCTCTGCTGGGTTGTGGTAATGGCATCAGATCGCTTGATTTGCTGCTCGTCTGCAATGCCTGTGTCTGTAACACCCTCTGGCTGTCTCGGGCAGTAAAGGCTGTATCTGCCCGCAGCCTTGCATGTACCTGGACTGCACTGGGAGGATCACACAGAGAACAGCTCAACAGCTCAGCTCAGTGCTCCCATGTGCTAGTACAGGGAAGTCTGGGCTTGAAATTAGACGGGATTATCATTGCTGCTCTCAAGACAGGAATGTTTAATAGAGCATTTGAGGCTGCTAAAGTAAAGCTCCTGTTTGCAGCTTTGTGCATTTCCTGCACTGCAGCCAGCAAGAGAGCATCCCAGCCTGGCACTAGACAGGGCTCACTTTGTGCTAGTGCTGGAAGGTGCTCGGTGAAAAGAAGCCTTCTTGGTTGCCACCACATCAGCAGGTAGACTTTTTCCACCCCTTGTGTCTAGACTTAACTCCTAGCAATGGTAAGATCTGTCACACTACTTCTGTAAAGGGATATAACCATTCTGAGCAAAGTGACTGATAGCATCGTGCTTCTGCTTACCCAGTCAGCCCTGCTGCAGTTTGCAAGTAGATGTTGAATACTAAACGCTTCTCATGGCCTGCTTGAGGCCATGGCTAGGTATGCATAGAACACACCGAAACTACATCATTTCATCCCAGCAGAGAGGGGAAACCGAAACCTTTGGGCCTTTGGGTGTGGAAAACTGCAGCAAACAACAACAGAAAGAACAATTTGCCTGCGTGTAAAATGAAGTCTGTTTTGACTGGCTCGCTGCAAGGTGGACCACAGCAGTGTGACCACACAACCCGAAAATGCCAGCAGCTACCAGGGGTCTGGCTGAGGAACGGGGACACTGCAGGGACACAGGCACGTCGGGTGGTGCGGTGCCCTCCAACAGTCAGATCCTCACAGCCCTTGTGAAACTGTAGCTTGACAGCAGCAGAACTTCTTGACATGTTTTGATGTAAGTATAACACTGTATTGTAGTTACGTGGTATATGCCAATATGTTAACAGTGCATACTGGTTAGTTAGGGTTTACTAATGTACTACATTTCAATAAAAAGCAATTTAAAAAAAATACAGTTTGTGAGCTTGGTGTCTCTCAAAATACAGGGGGATGAAAGCATCACACAGTGACTCCGGTCCCTCCAGTGTTTCTTAAATATACCTTATATATATATATATATATATATATATAGTATAGAACAGCGTTGTCAAAGGATCCATTTTCAGAGAGGATTTTTCCTACTCTGCCATAAATACTGTTTTATTTTCCTATAATAGTGCCTGGAAATCTCAGGCCATTAAAAGCCACATGGTTCAAAGCAGTTTATGACTATACAGGAGACACTAATCCACCTTCCCACAGCATTTGCCACCTGACAGATGGCACATAGTGAGCAGGAACAGAGATAGTAACACAGAGAAGGCTCCTTCAGCACCTTCTGCCAGTGCTTGAACCCTTCCTGCAGCACATCCAGCCTTCAGAAACCACCGTGCAGCTCCCAAACACAGCCATGCCATTGAGATGAAGGCAGAGCCCTGAAAGATGAGCCAGCTAATAAATATTTATATTACAGTAGTGTACAAAGGCTCCAGCAGGGATTAGGGCATTACACTAACACAGAAGATAGATCATCCCAGGGTTAAAGGATTTATAGGCTAAAGAAAACACGGCATTCCCGCCTTCCTGAGAGCCGGGTAATAATCTCTGACACGGTGAACGTCAATGTTTTCTGCTGTGGTAACACTTTTAGAGTTTACAGGGAGACTCTTTAATGGTTCTTAAAACAAGAACAGCGGTTCAGTGGGAAACCGACCTGCAGCCAAGAGATGAGAAGTACCCGCATCTGCTTTCCTGTTTGCTGCCAAGACCATCCTTGGACTTGATCACAAGCCCTGTATGGGCTCCAGAACAGCAAAACAAGGACTTAAATAAAGCTGCAGCCCCCTACACTGGGAGCTGCCTGCCAATAAATTACTGCATAAATTACAATGGGAGGGAGCACTTCGGTAATCTTGGTTGACAGCAGCTCCAGTGGGTCCCGTGGGGTTGCACAGGAAGATAACTGCTCATGTGCCCGGTGTTTTGCTATGTAAGCACATTACCCTAGTCAGACTTGAACTGCCCTAGCAAAGGTCTTTGCAGTGCCGGGTGCCACCGAGAAGCAGCGGAGGGGACCCCAGCTGCCCACCCGGGACAGTGCAGGGAGGTGGCACTGAACACCCCCCCCCCCCCCTCCACGGCCTGGGACTCGAACCCACGACCTCGCGGCTCCGCCGCCACAGCGGCAGCCTGGCACCGCCCCGCTGCAGTGAGGGCGCCGGGACGCCAGAGGGCGCCGTGGCGCCGCCGCCCCGTGACCCGGCGCCGCGGCCCGGCCGCTTCCCCGGTACCGCCTCCCCGCTGAGGCCGGGCCCGGCCCAGTCCCGCTCCGCTCCGCGCGTCTCCGCCGCAGCGGCCCCGCCGCGATGTGGCTGGGGCCCGAGGAGGTGCTGCTGGCCGGCGCGCTGTGGGTCACGGAGCGGGCCAACCCCTTCTTCTTGCTGCAGCGCCGGCGGGGACACGGCAAAGGGGGCGGCCTCACGGGTGAGGCGCGGCGGGGCTGAAGGGAGGCTCCGGCCCGGCCGCAGCTGGGGGATGTCCTGCCCCGCTGCTGTGTCCCTGCATGGCCCGGTCCGGCCCGGTCCGGTCCGGGGGGTGCTGAGGGGCTCCCTGACCGCGGCGCGGGCTCGTACAGGGCCGGGCGGGAGCTGCCCCGGCGGGAGCGGGAGGGAGATGGAGGCCCCGGCGGCTGAGGTGAGCCCGTTCCGTCCGGCGGGGTCTGAGCGGCGCCTGGCGCTGCGGCCGGGCCTCCTCTGGGTGCTGTTGCACAAGGGAGGGCGAATAATGGTGACGGGAGCGGCTGGGGTGACCCTCTTCGCTTGGCAGGAATGGCTCCTCGGTCATCCCCGCATTGCCTGGAATTGCTGAGTTGTTTTCTTCATGCATTCCTCCCAAGATTAGAGGGTGGAAGTGAGATGTAGTGTTAAACTAATACCTTTATCAAAACTGCTGCGCCTGGGTCTGGGGTGAAGTTGTGTGGGTGCCCGATAGCAATGGAGCAGCCCCAGTGTGTGTGTGCCTGATGCCCTGTTTGCTGACAGAAACTTAATGTCACAGTGACCAAGGCACAACGTTAACAACAACACAACAGTCCCTTCACTTTTAAAACGTGCAAAATCCTGACAGAGTTACATGGATAACCAAAATGTGCTTTTTACATTTGTGTATTGCACATAACCAGTTTAATGCATTAGCCCCGTTAACCAAACACACTGACTGCGGAAATGGCACAAGCTGATAAACACCCTTAGAGTGTTTCATCTGTTCACAGTGTTCAAAATTGTTTTGACTTGCTCTGTTTTATGCGGCATAACTTAATTGTGCAATTTCACATGTAGCCATGTATGTATTCTGGAGTTCCCCAGGTTCTTGCAAGAAGAAATGATACCTGGTCCTGTTCTGGAAATGTTTGAACTGATCTGTTGTTGGAAGCTTGGCACCAGTTTACTTCTTGAGCTGGTTTAGCTCAGTGAGAAAGTCTTCTTCAGAGCTCTTACATGTGAAAAGCCACGTGTCCTCCTTACGGAGCTGTACAACTGCAAGTTGACATTTTAGAGGTAGAATGTAGATATTCAGCCTGAAAGCTGGAAAGGTGTTTAAGTTGCTGTTGTACTCAGAATCTTAAACGTGTCAATGACTGATCCATGTGTCAATACTTGACACGTTTGTTATCATTATAGGAAGTATGCAAAATGACTTTTTAACACCTATTCTGTCTAAAACTGTACACAAGAAACCTAGAGCCAAAACTGAGATCCTGCTGTGCTGGATACGTACATATTTGGTTTAAGGATTACCAGATGAGCTTGCTATGGATGACTTTTCTCTTAACTGTGATCAGTGGCATATTCCTAGTCTATTACTTGCTCTTGGATAGCCAAAGGAGATAAAGGGGAGGAAGTAGCATGTTTCATGATAACAAATGAGATATGGGTGAGAGTTGCCCAAGCCATACAGAGGAGAGCAGGGGGATTGAGCCTGGGCCTCCCAAATAGAGATCCAGAGGAAGAATCATGCTCTCCAAGTTCTAATGTTAAAAAACTTCTAATCATGAGGAAGTTGCAAAATTAATTTGCCTTAAAGATGTTCATAGTACATTATGTAGAATAACAAAGTAAACTATCATCTTAGATATTTGATTGATCTAGAAAATAGACTGAATTGAAATACATGAGTTTGCTTTACAAAGTTGCTGTCAATATGTGTTCTGGAAGTGCTTCCTTTTTTATTTAGCATCATGTAAAAAAAATACTTGAACTTCTGTATTGCCAAATTCTGATTCCCTGCCTTCTTTCTTTGTTTAATCAAAGTACTTCCAGAAACAACACTGAAACCTGTGAGTACCAGTTTTTCTGGAGCTGCTTGATTCCAGTTTGGATGAGTTATCTTACCTGCTGTTTGCATAGGTGATGCTGAAATATACAGCGTTGGTGTTTTAGTTTAGTGGGCTTAAGAATCACTATTGGCAACAAAACCCCACAGAGGAAATTACATTTCACTTGTACCAGAAAACTCTCTTAGGAAGGCAGAAGAATATAGTGAGGTTTAGGAGACACTTAATTGCCATCTAAACTTTCTCCATTACCAGTGGGGTTGGCTGTAGTTGGTTTATCGGTAATTTGCTTGCAGTGATTGGATGTGTGTCTTCGTTGTCTCAACCAAGTGCCGTTGTTCTTCTGTCACAGCATACATCATAGGAACATCATTTTTTCCCTAGTTTTCATCTCGTATTTTCACTTAACCCAATTCTTCATTTTGGTAACACATTGTTTTATTTTCTCCTTCTTTGGCTCCTAGGTCTTCTTGTTGGAACATTAGACGTGGTTTTGGATTCCAGTGCCAGAGTTGCCCCATACCGTATTCTGCACCAAACTCAGGACTCTCAAGTGTATTGGGCAGTGGCATGTGGTATGTAGTGATGTGACTCTTGTTGGAGGCTGGATTTTTATTATTCTGTTGTCTTTTTGGTTCAGCTAATCAGTGATCCCACATCTGTAATAGATTTGTGGTTACACTATATCTGTATAAAACATTACAACAATATTTTTTTAAAACATCAAGAATCTTTGGTTTCTTTTATTTGAGAAGTGTAACTGCTCTATTAGAATATCATGGTACGACCTTCTAATATCTGCTGATAAACTTTGATTAAGGCTTTAGGTCCTGCTGGTTGCTAAAGAGAAAAGTATCTTCAGACGTATTTGTTAGACCAGTTTTGTTTATAATAAGAATCTTCACTTCTCACTTTGTGGTTGGGACATAAAATTTGAGCATGAGGTAACTACGTGCTAAGCCCAGACATCTTCATGTCTTCTTTTCACTGTTTCTGTCTTCTCCCTGGGCAACCACCACAATATCCTCCCTTGCAGAGCTACTTAAATTCTGCTGAAACAAGGTTTAGAAGTTGCTGTGTTTCACAGAAAGTTTCCCCTTTGGGGAAGGAGGAGGCAGAGAGGAAGAAAGAAAACAAAATGGCAAGCCAGAAGCTGCACAGAAAAAAGTAGAGTATTTAATGGCCACGTATGGTGCAAATCTGAAACTTTATAGTATCTTGACACTAATGAGTGTGTTATTTTGTGCAACATCAGAAGTGTTTTAATTCATATCCTCTATATCTCAGTTACTTTTAAGAAATGCAGCATGATAAAATGAGCTGGGCTATCTAACAACTGAATGGAGTTTGATAAATATTATACTGGAGTAGATACATTGTCTTCATTCAGAGTATTTTTGTAATTATATCTGGTTCTCATTTGACTGTCAGAGTGAAAGTACTTAAAGTTATAAAATGTATATAGCTCTCCAGTTGAAAAATGTGTACTTTCTATGTACAATTCATCATGTGTAAATAGTAGTGGCAGCATTCTGGTCATGTACACACCTTTGGCCTTCCAGCCAAAGGTTCTGGCCTTTGTTCTTACAACTCTGTCTGCAGGAATTGGTTTACTCCTTCTTTTATGTAATTTTAGTGTTGTTCTTAGATGTCAGTTACTGACACCTGGCTCATTTTAGCAATTGGTCTGCTGCAAATTGGTGAGATGCAGCTCCTGAAACCAAACAAAACTCAGACTTTATTCCCCTACCATTGTTGCTGGACATGTGGAGGTTTTTTGAAAACCAAAGTATCGATAAGTCTGTGACCTTAAAATAAGCCATTTTGTATTACTCAAAATCATTAGTGCTTGGAAAACACTGTCAGATGGCTAGCACAGATGTCAAATGAACTACTGTCGTCTGATCCATTGGGCTGTACACACAGACTCAAATTCAAACCCCTGCAGTGCTTTGAGACAAGACAGCTTACTTGCTTCTAGTTTTTAGTTTCAGTTCTTGGAGTTATTTCTACTTATGAAACCACAGATTAGCTGGTGTTGGGCTTTGTGGTTAGGTGTCCAACTGCAAATACATGAAGACTGTTTAATTGCTGAAGCTGCCTCTTAAAGTCAGGTAGAGCAGTATCTTTAGGGAACGCTTGGGTGTCTGCTGCTTTCTTCTCTTCCATCATTAACCACAGGGAGGGGTGTAGTGTATTCACAGTGAAACCAGGTAAAGGGAGGCATGCTGTTAACTTTTTTAGATATCCCACTGCTCTTGCATAAAACTTCAGAAGATGAATTTACTAGAATTTGGCAAAGAGAAACTTAAAAATGTCTTTGACTTGCATTTAAGCAGGTTTCTTTTTTCTCTGCACTTAACCATGTTTCTTGTGAAGAGTATAAATTGCTTTTTCATTTTTCTGCATTTTTTCTGTCTGCAAGAGAACGCGGTGATAGCTGTCAGCAGAGGGGAGGAAATCTTTTAGTAAACACAAATCTTTGAAATAATTAATGTCAACTAAGGTAACTTTCTATAGAAAAGTTCTTCAAATTGGTTAGAGAGTGCAGCTTGTCCTTTGTGAGCTGTTGTAGATGGTTAAAGACAGCAAACTAGTAAGAAGTTCGGTGAGACTTTTTACTTAAGAAAGTAAAAAACTTTGACATGAATATTTGGTTGCTTTTTGGTTTGGAATTTTATGCTTTTTGCTGACCATTGAGCACGGAATATGGAACATTTGTAGGTGTAAAAGGTTCAGTTCTTCTGTAGGTGCAAAAATTTCAGGATTCTAGTGAAAGTTAATTATTTTTGCTCCAGAATACCAGGAACTAAAAGAGTACTTCTTATCTGGAACATAAGAACACATTTTATCTGGGGAAAAAATCTTGTGTTTGGTGTGCACTGGCAGATAGGGTGGTCTGTTGGTAGTGTTATTATCCTTGGTGACAGTGGAGATACTTCATTAGAAACATAATGATGTACATAAAATATCCTTGACTTGTATACAGTTACTGTGTTTGATTTCTCCTCATCACTGTTTGGTAATTATTAGTTTCGTGCTGTGAACTTGGAGGGCAAAAAAAGACCATGTTCTAATTTCTTTTTTCTTTGCTCTTCTCGTCATCTTTCTCCCCTTCAATTAGGGTCATCCCGTAAAGAGATCACAAAGCATTGGGAATGGCTGGAGAATAACTTACTGCAGACTCTCTCCATCTTTGATAATGAAGAAGATATCACCACCTTTGTGAAGGGCAAGATACATGTAAGTGACACATTTTGCTGAAGGACTTCCAGATCCTGAGAAAAAATGAGGAGGTGGCTTTAAGAATTTTTTACTTGAGGGAGGGAGGGAGCAAGAGCTGCATTGCAAAAATTCTCCCTGCTCCCTTCTCAGACACACATACATTTGAAATTGTCATGGAATATATATGGTAATACCAGCATCATATTACAGTCATAACACTGGCCAAAGGTGTTTGTGTGAGGGAAAAAGTTGCAAGCAGTGGATCTCAGGGAGCAACCTGCTTAGGATGCTCTTACTAATTAAAATATACCTCTTTAAAATCCTTGCTAGTTAAACCTTTGATGCGGAGAGAATGTCTAACAAGGATTCATCTAGCAACAAATGCAGCAGGGAGAATTCTAGTTTGCAAGTAATACACTTGTCCTACCACACTGCTTTAAAAGGCATCTAGGTTGTAAAGGAACTGCACTCCAATTTCCACTGACTTCTAAGTCAGACAGGTGCCTGCTTGTTATGCAGTGAACACACTTCAGATTCCCAGCCCACAGATTCTCCAGAGCAGAAACCTATAAATACAGTTAGCTATTGAGCGGCAGCAATTTGAGTCTTTTTCAGTACTCCTGTCAGACTGTTCGTATTTTCTGTGTGTGAGAGAGATTGTGGTCATTTGTGTTTTCCTTCTGGCCAGTCAAGATCTGACAGACTGTGGAGTTCTGCTCTTCCTGGCAGATGATCTTCTTCCTGTTGAAGAAGCATGTATGCAAGTGAAAACAGACTCCAGTTCTCCTGCAGGGTGTTCAGAGTGTTACCAGGCCAGCCAGGAGAAACTCAGTCAAATGTTAAACGTGAATGCTTTCTGCATGTGTTCAGGAATGGATCCCAGATCATAGACTCACAGGCTATCTGGCTGCTCTTTCTACATGTCTTTATCATTTCTCTGACATGACAGGAGAAATGGTAACTGTTGTGTCACATTTCTTCTTTCTGTCTTCCGGATTGCTGCCGTGACCTTTTGCTGTCCATTAGGCCTGTCAGCAGGCATGTTCCCTTCTGTTACTTCTCTCATTTCTTCCCCCTCTACTCCCATGTCCTTTCAGGGAATTATTGCTGAAGAGAACAAGAATGAGCAGCCCCAGAGTGAAGAGGATCCAGGTAAATTCAAAGAGGCTGAACTGAAAATGCGGAAGCAGTTTGGGATGCCCGAGGTGGAGAAGTTGGTCAACTACTATTCCTGCAGCTATTGGAAAGGCCGTGTACCCAGGCAGGGATGGCTGTACCTTACTGTCAATCACCTCTGTTTCTACTCCTTCCTGCTGGGCAAAGAGGGTGAGTTGCAAGCCTTATAGTTGTTTTTCTACCACTTACCGTGAACTTTTTGGTGCAGTTGATCTTGTGTGTGACCTTTTTTAAGATGACAGGCTTTTTTCCCTTTTAGGAATCCTTTGAGCCCTAGCTCAATGCATAGATCAGTCCTTGCGCTCATAGGCACTTCAGGGATGTTTAGACTGAATTCCTAAGTCAGTTGTTGTACAACCAAAGTTTTACATCAACTGGATTGGAGAACCGAGGAGTATTTTTACCTTGGTGAGTTTTATTTGGAACCACCACCAGGATGCAATATTTACAGAGCTTGAACTCCTGAGTTAAAAGCTAATTTGCTGGAAAAAGAGTGAAAACTTGAGTAATTGTATTTGAAGACATTTACTGGATAGGAGATAGTCCTTTTGTAGCTGCATTATTTCTAGTCTAGTTAATCACAAGGATTACTTCCAAGTATTTTTGGAGAACCCGGTAAAAGAATTTTCCATGTGTAAGCGGGGGGAAAAAATGCTGCTACACTGAGAGCTAAATGGCCCCTTGAGCCTCATTTCTGATTGTTGTTTTGCCTCAAATTGTAATGTAGGGGTGTTAATCTTTTTTTTCCCAGTTACACTGGTGATCCAGTGGGTGGATGTAACCCAGCTAGAAAAAAATGCCACACTGCTGTTCCCTGAGTGCATTAAAGTAAGCACAAGGGACAGTGAACTTTATTTTTCCATGTTTCTCAACATCAATGAGACATTCAAGCTGATGGAGCAGTTGGCTAATATTGCTATGCGGCAGCTGCTGGATAATGAGAGCTTCCTACAGGACAAGTCCCTCCCGAAGCCCAGGAAGCCTCTTAAGAACATCTCTGCATTAAAAAGGTATGTGTTTCCAGCAGTGAGGAAACAAGACAAATAACAGGGGATTGTTATAATAAATCTGCATTACTGTGTAGCTCCCAGTTGCCTCTGGGGTTTTCTCACTCTGGCTGTATCACTTATTCCAATCATTAGACTTCTGCCTAATCTTTTTTCTTCCCAAATTGGTACTGAATTCACACCCTCATGTCTTGCTCATGCATGAGTGGGCATGGTCAGGAGAAATTTTCAACTACAAACTGTTGAAAATCTTGTTAAAAAATTAGTGAAAGAAGAAAATAACATCAGCCCCATTGTCTGAAGTTGAGGACTTCTAAAAAGTAATATACATTTGTATTGTAATAGATCCTGCTGCTGGGGACTGCTCTCTGCACTTGCATATTTTATCTTGTATTGCAAGACATACCTTGTCAGTGAACCATGTCTGAAGGCTGAAAGAGGAGTCAGATAAGAGGTGGCATCTCAGTTAGAGAAATGAATACTAAGAGTACATATCACAGTCTGAAGGTTGTGATTGGAGTCAACATTAGTGTTTGAATGGGTTTTTCCAGTGAGAAAAAACCTCTGTGAATTACTCTTTACTTTTCTTCAGAGACCTGGATGCTCGAGCCAAAAATGAGTGCTACCGTGCCACTTTCCGGTTGCCCAAGGATGAATGCCTGGATGGACACACAGATTGTACCTTGTGGACACCATTCAACAAGATGCATATTCCTGGCCAGATGTTTGTTTCCAACAATTACATTTGTTTTGCCAGCAAGGCAGAGGAGGCCTGTCATCTCATCATTCCTCTCAGGGAGGTAGGGATTTCTTACCTGTGTATTAAGACTGTAGGCCTTGCTTGTGTGCTTCTGTCTTTTGTGCAGTGCTTTATAGATCATAGAGAATCTCCTAGATCCAAATAGCCCTTGTCTTTGTCTTCTAGGTGACAATAGTTGAGAAAGCAGATAGTTCCAGTGTCTTGCCCAGCCCTCTGTCCATCAGCACTAAAAGTAAAATGACCTTCTTCTTTGCCAATCTGAAAGACCGAGATTTCTTGGTACAGAGAATCTCTGACTTCTTGCAGAGAACACCATCCAAGAAACCATGTGGCAGCGACAGGGAATGGAAGTGGAATTTGGCCGATCCTGGTTGCGAGGTACTAAGGAAATAGCAGGAAGGAGCATTTGTCAACTTTTCAGAATAATACTCATTACTGTATTTTAACAATGCTCCTTACCAGCAAATGCTGTCTCTTTGTTAGATGATTAGTGGAGGAGGGAGGCTGCCTGAGCTCAGCTGCTTTATGTTCTGTTGTTCAGGAGGTTCCAGAGTTGCCTTCCAGCAGCCCACTTGCTGTTAGCCCCATGTCTGCTCTCAGCAGTCGACCTATCAACTTCTGTGCTGGGGAAGTGCCAACAGCCTCACAGGGACTACTCAAACTCTTCAGAAGAAATTCCGAGGAGCTTTCAGGACCCAAAGGGGTAAATAATATTTTAACTTAAAAGAATTAACTCTAGTTTGCAGTAGGTTGCAGATTTCCTGTCCTGGTCTGACTTAAAGTTCATTTTATCCCTAGTCAGTCCTGCAGTATCACTACTTTGTCTGTCACAGTGATAGTGTTGCATAGATGTAACCTGACTGTCAGCTTGCTTTATCAGTACTGAGATACCTGAGATACTTCACTAGAGGGTGAGAAATTAGTGTTACTGTGCTTCTGGGATGTAAATTCATGTCTGTGAAGAACTACTTTTCTTCGGATCAAGAAAGCAGATCTCTGCTTGCTAGTTAATCATCTTAGGCCGTGGTTCTCCTTGCATTTATGTGCAGGTTTGCAAGGTGTAATGCCATGGCACAGCCCATGTTAGTGTTTTAAAGACTTGACTTTTAAGCGAGGTCAGAACTGATTCAGAATAGTGTAGGTTAGGATGCACCTGTTCATTCAGGCAGAAGAATAAAGGCTTCAAATGTCACAATGCAGTGCATTTCTCTTGTGAAATGTGGGCCTGAGTGTACCCAGAAATTACCTGTCCTGCAAATATAAAAATGCATTAACCTCCTAAAATGGCCATGTTTGTTCCTGTGAAGGCAAAGGAAAAGATGAAAGAAGAGTCTTGGAACATCCATTTCTTTGAATATGGGCGAGGGATGTGTATGTATCGCACTGCCAAGACAAGGGAGCTGGTGCAAAAAGGAATCCCAGAGAACCTTCGTGGAGAGTTGTGGCTCCTTTTCTCAGGTAGGATGTTGTGCTGGATACTTTGACAGCTAGTAAGGATAAGCTTTCTGCACATCTCAAACGAAAAGGGATAAATCTTAGCTCATTTCAGAAGAAATTAATCACAAGTTAACTCCCATCTGAATGATACGTTCCATGGTGGTATTGCCAAAAATGCAGTGATCACATTCCTGAGATTACAGGTTTTTATGAGTGTAGTAGCTCTTTAGCTTTTTTTGTCTGCGTTTGTGTTGGGACCTAGACTCTTAACATGATGATTTCACAATGAGTTTGTTACTGTCATATCTATTCCTAGTTAATGAATTCATGCAGTTCTTCCTGGCTGCCTCATCTCTGAAACTGGGGGCATAAAATCTGTATTCTAGAGCTCAAAAGGTGAAGCAGTATTTATTTGTCATTACAGGGGCTTGGAATGAGATGGTGACTCATCCTGGTTACTATGCAGATCTTGTGGAAAAGTCAATGGGAAAGTACAATCTTGCTACAGAAGAAATAGAGAGAGATCTGCACCGTTCTATGCCAGAACATCCTGCCTTCCAGAATGAGCTGGGAATTGCTGCCCTCCGCAGAGTGTTAACAGCTTATGCATTCAGAAATCCAACAATTGGGTACTGTCAGGTAAGAAAGAAGCCTTAGGCTTGTTAGGTCTACATGGTGACCATGATTGACTTGGTCTTTTTCTGCAGGTTTTTGTTAAGTTTCAAGCTTTTCCTTCATGCCGTTCATGTGGTGGTGTGAGAGGAGGAAAAGTAGTGATGTTGCAAGATCTCTTAACTATCCCTTGGATATAGCATTTAAATAGACTCTGCAGATTTCTGTTAGGTGTAATGAGAGTCTTTTATGAGTTTTCCTGTTAGAGGTTTCCCTGGCTCAGGAAAAACATTGAATGGTTTAACTGAAAAGAGCAATTGGATCCAATAAGTGATGACAAACAGAGGCAGTATATTAACAACCAAGCCAGTTGCTCATTTGTGAAACAACTCAGTGGAAATTCAGATTCATTTTGTGTATTGCTCTGCTATTAGACATTCTATTATGTTGTTCTGTTACAATCAAACTGTTAAAAAGCTTTTTATGAAAACTGTGAAAATTGTAGTTAGTCACACTGATTGATCTAATTGCTTAACAAAAAGTAATTGTATTATTTGCTGCCTCACAAACAGAGGAACTGAAACAGGAAGGTAAATTGGCTCAAGGTCATCTGTTGACTCAGATACCAGTAAAAGCTGGAAATAGATGTGACTCTTAGTGACAGTTTTGCTGTATTCATGCTTTTTAAGTTTAGCTGGTCTGTAATGACAGAGCTTTCATGAACATCTTCATGTTTTTCTCCTCTATGTATTTTACTCTGCTGGCTTGTAGGCCATGAACATCGTTACATCAGTACTGCTGCTGTACTGCAATGAGGAAGAGGCTTTCTGGCTCCTAGTGGCTTTATGTGAGAGGATGTTGCCAGATTACTACAACACAAGAGTAGTCGGTGAGTCTTTCTCAAATTCATGCTGGAGCCTGGATTTTGAGCTTCAGCTTCACCAGCATCTCTCACGAGCATTTTGTTGTTCAGAATGAATTAAATATGGTGCATTTTTAAGATGATGAAGCACAACCTTTAAAGTTGCAGATGTTTAATGGAGATGTAAGAGGAGACACTACGGGCTACCAAGGTAGCAGTACTACCTTGTAGTAACAAGGAAGATGAAGTCACTAAAAACTGAATAGCAGGAGAGACCATTAGCAGTAAAGATGCATATCTAGGCGAAAATTATTGGGTTATTTCTTAGCTGTCTGAATGGTTTATTAAGTCTTTGGAACAGGCTCCCAGGAAAGGTTAGTGAAAGCTCCACTTCAAGGGCTTTTAAGGTTGGTCTGTATAAAAGAGTACAGTTTGCTGTAAATACCATAATACCAGTAGTTCTCCACTCCTCCTTTCAGGGTAAATGCATAGATCAGTAGGAGTTTCTGCTTCTACATGCTCTGCAATGTAGGAGTAGTATCTATGTAAATATGTTTGCTTTATTGAGGAGACAAATCTAAATAAATGTATCAGTTTTACTTCTGATATTAAGAGGCTTGTATGAAATTGAAATGAACTCATGATATTTTAATAATTGATTAGCTAGTGTATAGTACCATGATACGACCAGTTTGAATTTTACCATTGTTTTTGTTTGTTTTCCAGGTGCATTGGTCGACCAAGGCATCTTTGAAGAACTTACACGAGAGTATCTGCCACAACTGTCAGAAAAGATGCAGGACCTAGGAGTGATCTCCACCATATCCCTTTCCTGGTTTCTCACTCTGTTCCTCAGTGTCATGCCCTTTGAGAGTGCTGTGGTCATTGTCGACTGTTTTTTCTATGAGGGAATCAAGTTCATCTTACAAGTGTCATTGGCCATACTTGATGCCAACATGGAGAAGTTGTTACAGTGCTGTGATGAAGGTGAAGCCATGACTATTCTGGGCAGGTACCATTCATTGTTCTTATATATAATGGAATAGTAATGGTACCCTTTAAGTCATCTCTTCCTACTTAATTCCCTTACATAGCAGGTCACAGGTAACACTTAGGTTGCAACTTGAGCTCCAGAGAGTTTTGCTATTGCTTTCTGCAAGAGCTGAAATTGAATTATAGCTCAAGTGTGGAGGAATCCTATATTTCTGGACTTGCTTGCTTTGCAGCATAATGCATTCCTGCATCTCAGTTTAAATTTGAACTCCAAAGGGTTGTTTATCTGAAATTCCCTGACAAATTTTAATGTGTATTAAGAACATATCCTGGCAGGAATTGCCTGGATAACAAAACTTTATCAAGCAAATATCTCCCAAATCTAGTAAATGCAGTATTTTTCTTGTTTGAAATGGGAATCTTTTCTGTGTGCAGCAAGATCTTCAGCTTACAACTAAAAGCTCACTTTAAAAAGAGTAGGTACTCCCCAAAATAGGGTGAAAATCGACTTCAGATTCATTGAGGGTAGCATTGCAGGTTAGCTGGGAAAAATTAAATTGCCCTACATGTTTAGATTAATGATACAAAGAAGTTGGGAATTACGTGTTTAGGATATGACTTCTTTTCCTGGACTCTAATCCTGGAGTCTTGCATCTGTTCTGTTTATTTCCCCACAGATATTTGGACAATGTAGTTAACAGACAAAGTGTCTCTCCTCCTATTCCCCACTTGCATGCCTTACTGACAAGTGGAGATGACCCACCACTGGAAATCGACATCTTTGAGCTCATCAAAACATCCTATGAGGTAAGGTTCTGGCTTAGTTTTTGCCCAAGAGGTTTTTCACTAGTAACATCCAGTTTTATACTTTGTGCAACCTGAATTTGAACAATGTTCATAGCTTGAGGTGTTTAAGTGCAGGCTCAAGCCATTAATCCACATGTTTGGTATGAGTAAAGATTTAGCGCTGTTGGCTACTGCAGATTACAAAGAGTCTCCCCAGCACCAGTGGAGATTAAAATGAATATTGCAAATAAGTAAAAACTGCATACCAGAGATTTCTTCCTGCTTTGCTAAAAAATCATCCATTCTTACTCATATTTGGGGATTGTCAGTGCTATGGAGTTGGGGAAAGGATAAAAATGGTGAGGTATACTGCAGAAACATGGAAGCATCCATGTTCACGTGCACAGGAATCCTGTTCTGGGATCCAAGTTACAGTGATAGGAATGTGACCTCTTGAAATACCTCTACACTGATGGAGATATTAATTATTCTTACTGAGAACAAGCTCAGAAGAAATTTGCAAATGAATGATGGAAAGAACACAGTTAAAAGAACTGGTGTTTGACAGTTCTCTGCTCTGCTGTGCTAAACATGGGTTCATTTCATTTTTTATCTCCTGTTTTTCATCCTGTCCTTTTCCAGCTGCTTACAGTCAGGCTGCCATCATTTTGCTGGGTATTTTGTTTGTTTCTTCAAATCTGCCATCTCTCTTCTTGATTTCTTTTACAAAAAAAAGTCACCAAATTCATCTTACTTGTCCAACCTCATCAGTCGAAAAGCCTCTTAACTTTGGTGTTTCTAGCTGAATCTCATATGGGTCCTAGAAAAGAACATGTCTGGAAGGAATGCCAACCTGTCTGTACTCTTATCTCCACCACAGTACAGGATCTGTATTTCTGTCAGTCCCGACAGATGCTTTTTCAGCTGTTCTTTTCAAACCTCCCATGCTGGATTTCTCATGAATTCTGTATGAGTTCTCTTACAGGACAGATGTGAATAGGGAATAGAGCTCAAGCTTTGTCTCCTTGCTGTTGGTAAAAGGCTTCTAGGGGGGTTAAATCATCTCTAGAGGGGATAGTGCAATTGTTAAAAACCATGTAATTGAACAGGGGTTGTTCTTTCTTTAGGAGATGATGCTGACCTGGTCTGCTTCCTTTCTTGTAGAAATTTAGCAATCTGAAGGCAGATGACATTGAACAAATGCGTTTTAAACAAAGGCTGAAAGTGATCCAGTCTCTGGAGGATACCGCCAAGAAGAGTGTGGTATGTGATTCCCACATTGAATGAGCTACCAGATGGCATATAAATGCAATGTGTTTTGCTGTAAGCATCTAGAAAGTTTGTGCTGTAGCAAATCTAGTTTTGAGTGACGTAAAGAATAGCAGTTCATGTGAAAAATGGATTTACTGGCTGTAATAATATATTTTCAGTTTTCTTACTTCACATGGTTCTCTTTAATCTAGTAAAATGGATTGAAGTGCGAGGGCATGATTGCATAAGATATTTGGCATGGAAGGAGATAAATGCCACTTGTAAGCCTTGTAATAGTCTCCACTGCCTAGTACTGTCTGTTTCATTACTTGCCTGGAACCTTTGAGAAAAGCTAGCTAGCAGGTAATTACTTACCTGCCACTTAAAGAGTGGACAAAGGAGAGTATCCATATCTATTGCAATTATCTGCCATGTCCTAGGTGGAGAATCTCATCCACAACTTTCTTTCACTGTTGTTTTTCAATACATCTGGGTCAAACATCTGAAGATAAAAGCAAGAGGCAGGAGCAGCAGAGTCTGCACAGTCAGGTCCCTGCATAAACAGGGAATAAGTGCAGCAGTTTTTTCTAGGTGTTCCAAATGTCAGCAATTTCTGTATGACCAGAAACTGTCTTCCTGACATATAATTCATAACAGCAGGAAGTATTAGAATGGTTGTTTTCCCTTCCATCCTGTGTCATATCACCTTGCACTTGTTTGTTTCTCTTCTGTATTACAAAGATTTTTCCATGAGTCATATTTGATTTTTCTAGCTTTGAAATAAATTTTTCCCTCTTATTTTCTCCCTAACTATAGGTGCGAGCTGTGTCAGGTGACATTGGCTTCTCTATTGAGGAGCTAGAAGAGCTGTATGTAGTGTTCAAGGTAAGAAGCTGGAGTGAAGAAGAATATGTTCTGACACAGAGAGAACAAATATCAAAATAAATTGAAAGGGAAGAAATTACTTTGCTTTGATTTTTAATCCAACCTATCAGAAACAGATGTGGCATTCTGTTATACATGGTGCCAGTAAGACTGGCCCTATTATGTTCTGGTTGATTATTATTTTTCCCCCAAAGGTAGCCAAAACACATTTGCAGCATTTGAATGGTACTTATTCAGAAAGAGATTGTGGAGTCAATTGAAGAAATTACACACAGCACTTAGAATGGGGAGCTAGAGTTGACTGTACCTCAGTTTTTGTTTTCAAGTTTGCCACTGACTTGAACTGTAATTGTGACAAAATTACTTAAGTACTATGCCTCTGTTTGTCAGTGTTTTTTTAAAGGAGTGGTATTATCCAACTCCATTTACCAAGTCACTGCAAACTCAGTTGCATTGTGCTGGAGACTGAGAAAGAGAGGCTTAGTTCTTAAATTTGTTACAGTAAAGCCTGAGTGACATTTTGTTCAAACCTGAAATAATAGGATTTGTATTTTTCACTTAAAATTCTTCTTTGTGCTTTTCACAAAATCCTTGTCTCTTCCTTCATTTTGTATTATTTTGTAGTGAAGTAGCACTAGTAATAACAGGGAAAATAAACTGTGTGTCCTGGAATATTTCTCCTTTGCTTCCTGACACTGTTCTTGAGCTATAGCAAAGTCTCCACTCCTTTGGACTGTTGTTGTGTAGTATAATCTGACCTTTTAATCCTTTCCCTCCAAAGGCAAAGTATCTGATGAGCTGTTACTGGGGAAATAACCGTGCTGCAGCTGCCCGCCGGGATCAGAGTTTACCCTACCTGGAGCAGTATCGCATCGACATGGAGCAGTTCAAAGAGCTCTTCATTGCTTTGACCCCCTGGTCCTGTGGTGCACATACACCGGTGCTAGCAGGGCGTTTGTTCCGCCTTCTGGATGACAACAGGGATTCTCTCATTAATTTCAAGGAGTTTGTCACAGGGATGAGTAAGTGGTGGGGTTTGGAGATGATACAATATTGCAAAACAGGTTTCTGACCTTTTCCAAGCAGAGAACTAAAAGGAGATAGTGATGTTTGCAGGGGTGGCTGCCTTACAGGAAGCTTCATGAGAACAAAAGATGCCTTTTTGCTGCTGCAGTGTCTCCTGTTTTGGGAAACAGTTGACAAAACAAAATGCAGCTTTGCTGTGGATTTCTTTACTGCTTCTGCACAGGGCTTTGTGCAGGTGTCATTTCCTCATTGTATGTGAATTCATTCTGGTTTGAGCTTGTGAGCACAGAGTGATTCTTTATCCTAAAGGCTGTTTTTTTTAATCTTGCTTTTTTTCTTTGCAGGTGGAATGTACCATGGTGACCTCACTGAAAAACTCAAAGTACTCTACAAACTGCATCTGCCTCCTGGTGAGTGATTTCTATTGCTTCTCTATACTGCTACTGTTGAGCCTGGTGTGTGCTGACATGCAGTTGAAAAGGGATGCCTCATGAATTTTGCTAATGAAATGAGTGATAACTGCTGTTCAATTAGCTTGGAGATTTTAACATTTCCCTCTCTGTAAATACAGCTCTGAACCCAGAGGAGACAGAGTCTGCTTTGGAGGCCACAAGTTACTTCACAGAAGATGTTACAGCAGAAGGTAATCCAACACTGCTGTCTCTACCTCTCAGATTAGGCAGGAGTTGCAGCATAAATCCATATGCTATAAATAGTGATTTTGTGCAAAGCATGGTCTCATGGTGGCAATAAGAGTATGTGAACTTGCTGTCTTTGTTGCATAATGGGAAAGAAGTTTGGAGCTTAAACTCCTCAGTGCCCATTTCATGCACGACACAGTATGCTCTGAATCACAGTCACAGACTGCTGAGGAGGAGCAGTGTGCTTTTACCAGCCCCTGTCTCCCACCATGATTTAGGTTTTTCATGCAAGTCTCATTGTCTCTCTCTTCTTGTTTTTGTTTCCTTCTCTGTGTCTGTCTGTGTCTGGCCTTTACTTCTCTTTTATCTGGGATATTGTCCCCTCAACCCCTTTTTCTGCTGCTCAAGTATCTCCTTTTGTCTCAGAGCTGGATTTCTGCCTGCACTGTGAGTCTCAAGGTCAGTCCATGGATTATGTGCATGCATTGAGCATGGCTATCATGCTGATATCATCTGCTCAAACCAGTGTGCTATTTTAAATACTGTGAAGTTGTAGCTGCTGCTCCTCTTTTCATGACAGTCCCACTATGAATAAAATGCTGTGAGTAGTTAGATACCTTTCAATAGATTATAACTATTGAGTTTCAACCTAGATCAAAATAGGGTTTGTCCTTCTTTTTTCCAATGGAATTTGTCTCACCCTAGAAATTGGCAGGTGGAAAATAAGGTCAGAGCAGAGCAGAGGGACTGCTGACCGGGGCAGATGGCACGTGTGTCTACTCCATGATCTTCGAATTTAAAGGAATAATGAATCATGCCATTGCATTGTAAAACTGTTAGTAGACTAATTTACTGTATATCTTAAAATATGATTTTAGGGATTGTCAAATAGGAGGTCAAAATATGTCAATTGTGCTAAATGTTTACCAAAATGTAATAATGCTCCAGAAAGAAAAATCTGAGTAAGCACAAGGAGTAATTGTACTGTTTGGTGCTCGGTGGCTAATTGAACAGTCTGAGTTGAGCCAAGATTTCCTGTATAGTCTGGTAACAATATAGGGTAGAAGAAGCAAAGTTTGTGAAGTTAGGCTCTGCTGATTGCTCCCAAAGTGTCAGTTAAGTCAGTGAATAGTGGAGAGTGTAGATACTAGTCGCATATGTGCTCAGTAGTGGTCTGGGGTTTTTCCATTCATTATCTTGATTTGGATAACTGAACTTCTTTTAGCCAGCACATTACTCAGCTGTCTTTCATGTCTGTGTTTCACCCTTTCTTTTAAGAGTTCTGCCCTCTACCTCAGCTCTTCAATCCACTTTTTCAGTGTGGCTTTTTACCCAGTTCATCCCATCATCCTCTTGCTTCCATCCTGTCCAATTCACTCATCTGAGCATGATGTGGGACTGTGAAATCTATCCTAATATTAAACATATTCATGTATTATTTGAATTTGTATACTGGGTTGTCTTATGTTCTTCATGTGCTGTATTGCTGAAAATCAGTTATTAACCATGATTTTTTAATTCCATATTTTTTTTAGAAACCCAAGAAGATAAAGGAAGGACAAATGAGGATGGTCCAGAAAAAGGTAATTCCACTATCAATAGAGACCACATTCTAGTCTTGTCACTCTCCTGTTACAAACTGTTCATTGTCGTTTGCTGTATCAAGGAAACCTTTCAAAGTGTCCCTTGTGCACAGATATAGAGTGGGATGTGAGCTAGGAAATAAAGCTTTCTCACGCCTTACTCCTCTGACTTTCACATACCAAGAGTATAACGTTTGTAATTTCATGTCTGGCAAGTTGTCAGCTCATAGAGTTCATTTAGGAGAAGTCAGGCTGGTGCAGCAGTATTAACATTTTGCTCTACTGAGCTGGATCAGGTAAACCAGCAGAAAACAGTGCAGCCTTCCTGGTAGATGCTTTCCTAACTGTCAATAAAAGCTGCTTCCAGAATGATTTTTGCTTGCACAGCGTTCACTTTTGAAGCCTGAAACCATTAACCGCCTGACTATAGCGGCTTTTTCTTGCCTTACAGAGGAGAAAGGTACCAGTCCACAGGACTACAGATACTACCTAAGAATGTGGGCCAAGGAAAAAGAGTCCAGGAAAGAAACCATTAAAGATCTTCCCAAAATGAGCCAGGTAAGAAGTGAATGTGAAGGTTTCCAGTTAGGTGACTGACAGCTTGGTGGGGAATTCAGCAGAATGTGCAGTGGTTTGCCAGCATGCTCTGTCTTTGCCTGCTGTTTACCCTGCTGTTCTGGTCTGGTGAGCTTTAGAAGCCTCTAATTCCACATGTTTCTGTTGAATTTCCCAGTGGACATGGACAAACTGCTTTGCTTCCACCAGTCAAATGTATTTGATCCTCTCTGCCTCCCAGAACAGTTTTTCCTATAAGAACTGCAATCTGTGTTTTCCCTCCAGAGCAGTTTCAAATATGCCTTCAGTCATATAAACTTGTTTGGCTTTTTTGGTTTTGCATTGCCTCAAGTTACAGCTGCGTGATGAAGAGCAAAGAATGTGGTTACAGGAAAGAGAGTCTGATGACTGGTGTGATCTCTGTCCCCAGTTTCCTTGATGGGTACTACTTAAACCGGTTTGGAAATGCTTAGAAGCTGACCACAAAAGAGTAGCAGAACCAGAAGTAAAATGTTAGGTTTTCTCAGATGTTCATTTGTCAGGATTAAAACTCCACCACTATTAAATTGCTAGCTGTGTCTCCATTTAGCCACTATAGCAGAGAGAGTTTGCCTGCATTGGGCTGTTCTGAATCAATACAGCAAATTCCCATTTACTTAGTAGGGAGGCAGATAAACAATGAGTCTGCCAAGACAGTGCCTGTTGCTTAATCTGTCACTTTGTTCAGCTTCATCACTTCATCAGCTTTTTTGGTCTTTGTCTTTTAAAGGAACAATTCATAGAGTTATGCAAGACCCTTTACAACATGTTCAGTGAGGACCCAGTGGAGCAAGAGCTGTATCATGCCATTGCCACTGTAGCCAGTCTCCTTCTGCGAATTGGAGAGGTTGGGAAAAAATTCTCCAACAGGCCCATGAGGAAGTCTGAGGACTGCAAAGCAAACAATACCCAAGATCCTGTGAGTGAAGAGGAGTCACCAACATCTGAACAGAGTCAGAATTCAGCAGTTGAGCAGCAACCCCAAGCTGACCATGAGGACAAAACCTGCAGAGATGCTCAGCCTGAAAAACCACAGCAGGAGAACCAGACTCTAGGAGATGCATCAGGGGAAGAACAAAGCTCTCCTTTACAGCTGCTATCAGATGATGAAACCAAAGATGATATGTCAATGTCTTCCTACTCCATGGTCAGCACAGGCTCCCTGCAGTGTGAAGACATTGCAGATGACACGGTCCTGGTTGGTTGTGAAGGCAGCAGTTCAGCTGCCAGGTATGGTAGCACCATTGACACTGACTGGTCTATCTCCTTTGAGCAGATCTTAGCTTCCATGCTGACAGAAGCAGCCCTTGTAAACTACTTTGAGAAAAAAGTCAACATTCTCCAAAAGATCAAAGATCAAAAGAAGGTAGAGAGGCAGTTCAGTTCATCCAGTGATTATGAACTTTCCTCCGTGTCAGGGTGAGCTGGAAAAAGCAGGAATTGTCTTTGGGAGATGCAGCAAGGAGATAACGTGGCAGATGGCAGAATGGTTTGGTATTTTGTGTTTGGGGATTTTTTTGTTTAATCAGAGACCAGTAACTACACAATTACAATAGATTCCAATTGATAAGGGGCTTCTGACAGTGACTTTTTTGTAGGTGCTTCTTTGGCTACTCTGGCTGGTGGAGTTAGGTTTATATTCTCGAGAGCCATTAGAACCTAATAGCCCCTGACATACAGAATTACCACCATAAATTATGCATGTCTGCCTTTTGCTGTCCTTTATTTTAACGAAGTTTTATTTCAGACAGTAACTGCTCCTTGCCTGCCCTTGTTTGCTGTAGGTTTCTGGGTAGCTTGCACAGCAGATGCAGCCTGGCTTGAAACCATATCCACCTCTGGCTACCAACCTGAGAGTTAACGCAGTGTAGTCAAGTGCTGTAGGACCCTGACCCAGAAATAGTCTTGTAAGTTCTACAGTGCTGTTCTGTGACTCAGCAGCTCTAGTGCAATTCTGCCCCACTTCTCCCAGTACCCTCAGATCTAAACACGGACATTTCTCAGGTCTGCAGATTTCTTTCAGATGGGATTTGGCATTTTCATAGTGTATGATCACGTTCTCCTTCAGCATTCAGGAGTTTTCAGACAAACCTGGTTTTCTAGCATTTGCTTTTCTAATCCTTTGAAATCCATTGCTTTTAGTTTGCCTGGGAAGCCACAAGCTCCTTGACCTCAGTGCAGAAGTAATATTAAGTCAGTCAGTGGTCTTATGATGGTTATAGTGAGGGACTAAGTTCCTAAATTAGAAGGCGGTGAATCATCCTCAATGTTACAGGGCAGTGGCATGCTGGTCTGCTGGACCTTTCCTGTCAGCACAGGAAACATCCCTTGTTTCTTGTCTGTTCTCTATTTTTACTAGCTAATGATGGGTACCCCTAAGGGTAGGAGGACCCCTAAGAACAGTCTGATCAGTCAACCCTTGCAACCTCCTGGGGCAGGAAGTTGCGCAGGAGCATTGTATCACCTGCAGCTGCTCAGTGTGTACTTCCTGAGCATCTCCTGTGCAGAGTCCAGCAGTGGACATGCTCTTAGAAATTCCTGATCATCGAAGGGCAATTATACTTAAAGAGGAAGAATTCAAAGCAGTGTGGCCCTCTGCCATCAGCCCTTTGTTGGAAATCTCAATAATAGACTAGATCTCTTTTCCAGTTAGAGACAAAATAACTGGGAGACTGAGTGACTGCTCTTTTAGATCAGTTAAGACCAGAAGAAACTGAGTTAGCTTTCTGGTAGTAGGGCATGCACTCCAAGGATGGAGAATTAATGCTGTTCCTACAGATAAATTCATCTCAGTACACAGGCATCTGCCTTGCAGGGTGGGAGCGGGAGCTTAAGCCCTCACTGAAGACAAGGTTTGCTAACAGCTGTTGGCTGGGATTCGGAATATGAAGGATGGGAAGGACACATACGGTTGGATGTTCCCATTTAACACTACTTGGCATGCTACTTGGTGTTAATTCCTCCTTGTGACAGTCTCTGTATGTATTCACAGCTGGTACATATTCCTTATTTCTCTGCCTCCTGTGTCCTGCATCACCGGAGAGCAGCCATTAGTCAAACTGCTTTTACTAATTATTCAGTAATTTATTGTCATTTTTTAAAGTACAAATAATACATGTGATTTTACACAGTCTGTCTGTCTCATGTCATGTACTCAATAAAGGAACCAGAATCCTACACTCTGCTTTGACTCCTGTTTCTCTTAACTTGTGGAGTATTGCTTGTATCCTGTCCATGGTGATTATCCAAAACAGCAGATGTGGAGTGCCATCTTTTTTGTCTGTCTTTCCTTTTTTTTTTTTTTTTTTGGTTTGGTTTGGTTTGTTTTACCCATTTTTCTTTTTTTTTCCATTTTATTTTTTCTTTATCCTTTTTCTTCATTTTCCTTTTTCTCTCATCTCCTTTTCTCAATTTTCTTTTGTTTTTATTCCTTTTTTTCTCTTCTTTTCCCTTTCTTTTCCTTTTATTCTCGCGTTCTGCCCGGCCCTATCCATTGAAGACACCTCAGCCCAGCCCAGCCCAGCCCAGCCCAGCCCAGGTCGCGTTAAACCGGTCTCTCGGTTGCTGCTGCACCACCCGGTGCCCGGTTGACCCCGTCCCCACCGGCCTGGGCCGCTCGCCTCCGGCAGGGGGCGGGCTCGGAGGCGAAGGTGCCGTCACGTGTCCGGAAGGCGCGCGTTGCCATGGCGATGGCGGGATGGCGCCGCAGTACTGGGCCCTGCGGTGCTGCCGCTGCCGCCTGTTCCAGGTGCAGCAGGTGAGTGCGGGCAGCGGGCAGCGGGCAGCGGGCAGCGGGCAGCGGGCAGCGGGCAGCGGGCAGCGGGCAGCGGGCAGGAACTGACCCTTCCGCTCCTTCCTAGGCCAAGCGGAGCGGGAAGTGGAGCTGCAGCGTGTGCGGCCAGCGGCAGGCGGTGCAGAAGGTGAGGGGCAGGGGGGAGGCCTGTGCGGGGGGAGGACTCAATGAGGCGGAGACGACCCCTGCGGGCTGTTCTGGCTTTAATTAACACCTCAGCTGATTAACGTACCTGGGGTGGAGCCGCACGTCGTGTGTTTCCCTAAGCTTTGTGCTCCTTGTTTATAGGGGTGCTGGGGAGGGACTCTTCATTAGGGACTGTAGTGATAGGATAAGGGGTAATGGGTTAAAGCTTAAACAGGGGAGGTTTAGATTGGATACGAGGAAGAAATTCTTTACTGTGAGGGTGCTGAGGCACTGGAATGGGTTGCCCAGGGAAGTTGTGAATGTTCCATCCCTGGC
>JBCJKH010050356.1:15511-29983 GCA_039877255.1 Loriculus beryllinus | reverse complement strand
TTCTTTCCTGTGAGGGTGGTGAGGCACTGGAATGGGTTGCCCAAGGAAGCTGTGAGTGCTCCATCCCTGGCAGTGTTAAAGGCCAGGTTGGACGAAGCCTTGGGTGGCATGGTTTAGTGTGAGGTGTCCCTGCCTATGGAGGGGGGGTTGGAACTAGATGATCTTAAGGTCCTTTCCAACCCTAACGATTCTATGATTCTATGATTATATGTATCTTACAGAGCATCTAATATGCAG
The DNA here is from genome assembly GCA_039877255.1 of Loriculus beryllinus. Classification (NCBI taxonomy): domain Eukaryota; kingdom Metazoa; phylum Chordata; class Aves; order Psittaciformes; family Psittacidae; genus Loriculus; species Loriculus beryllinus. The sequence continues at coordinate 29,746 of JBCJKH010050356.1, read as the reverse complement.
TTTCTTTCGGGCAACATATAGCTGGTGCAGCTTAAGATGGTACAGTGGTATACCAAGGCCATATTGGAACACTGTGAGGTAACATGAATGTGTCTGCAGTTAAAAGTCACTCACAATACCCCTCTCTCAGGATGAATTCAGCCCATGAAAGCTTAGGTAAAGTTTGACCCCTGTGTGTGGGTCAGCCTATTTCAGCAGACATCTGATGATACACTGCAAAATGAAGAGGGAAAAGCCAACCTACTGAAGCAAGTTCAAATGCTGCTGCCAAGGGTTCTCAATGTGTGGTAGAAAAGGTTGCACCCCAACATCTCTGAAGCCTTTTGGATGCTAAGTTGCCCATGGTTTCAGTAGGAGAGTCTTCCCAGCCTTATCTGAATGATAAGGACTCTGTGACAACTTCTTTTTCCACAAGGAGCACTTGAGCCTTAACTCTCCATGTATCTGCAGCAAATAAGAGAGCCCACAGCCTCTTTCAGCAGAACCATCAGCCCTGGCACTGACCCGTAGCACTTCACCTATTGTGGCTTGTAGTTAACAGCAATTATCTTGTTAGTGGCTGCATATTCCAGAGCATCTTCAGGTCTCAGTGCTTCTTGGCACGCCAGCTGGCTCTTAGCATGTGAGTGATGCTAAGATGGACACATCTCTTGGAAATGCCTTGCGGTTGTCCTGGCTCTCTGGCTATGCTGGCTATTAAAGGAAGAACAAACAATTCAGAAAGATAAAGTCAAAACTCTGCAACAGGCAGAAACTTGACATGTTATTTGCATGTCACCTTGGTGACAAGGGAACAGCTGTCTGTGGACATCCGATCTGAGCAGCAAGGGCCTCTCTTTCTGTGTTGCCCTGGGGCTTTGCGCCCTGTCACTGACAATTATTTGATGTTACATGAAGATCTAGAAGCTGACCCTGTGTAACACTGCATAAACCAATGAAGGGAATATATTGGGACAATGGGGTGGATCCTAATCAAAACCATATGTGGAATATGTTTCCTCTAGTCAAAACTGCCCTGTCTGGAGACATGCCTGTCAAAGGAGAAGGCAGCTCATTAAATGCTGAAGTATCCCTGGATTGGTGGGTCCTGGAGCCTGAGAAATACAGGACCTGAGTTCCCCTGTTTTACAGCTGTGGGTATGGTGCAGAACAAAGAACTAGTGCTGGGGTAGAGCTGCAGAGAGGCTGGCATGGGGAATCAAACACCAGGACTAATGACACTTGCAGACTGCACTACTGTCAGTACTAGGGATCATGGCCATGGAAAAAGCTTTTGTCCCTTTTTGCCAGCAAGAGTGGAGAGAACTGTGAGAATAGAAACTGATCCTGTTACTCCTTTTACCATGTTCACTGTGGACTTTAAGCACACCCTGGCTAAGATTTGAACATCTGTGGGTCTATCTTTTAGAAGACGGAGCTTTTAGAAGTGAGAGGAGGTGCTTATGGTCACAAGGATTCACATCAGCCACTCTGCCTTTTGTTCAGGTGACACAGCCCCAGGCCATCCCTGAGCGTGTGAGGTGTTTGGCCACATTTCTTTCCCTAAATGACTCCTCTGGCACAGCAAGCCTGGCTTCCTGACTCTCAAGTTCAGGGGATTTTCAGCCAATATTTTTGTTTAAGAAACTGCAATTGGCAGCAAAAGCTTTACACCACTGTCCAGTGAAAAGGGAGCTTTCTCAGCTATTTTCATTTCAGCATAACATCTAGAATATGTGATGTGAAGAGGGATTGCTACAGTAGAGCAGTGCTTAAACTTCCCTATCCCACCAGCCACCAGAGCACTGGCAGAGCTGAAACCCAGCATTGTTACGAGAGAAGGATATCATATCAGCAGGGGATATGAGTCTCTCCAGAAATGTGCCAGCATAGAGTACAGATTCCCGCATTTTAGAAACTGGATAGTAAGCCTTAGGTTTGGATCCTAAAGGCGATTGGTTTCAACCTGGTGATGTCTCTCTCCTTCTTCAGGGCTCCCTGCCAGAAGTATGCCCTATTCCCGGCATTGTTTACATGGCCATAATATTCATGCCATCTGCCACAAGTAATCTGCCATAGGCTCAGCTCTGCTCACAAGCAGCAGTTTGGAAGTTTACTTCTCAAAGAGCTCAAGCTTCACCACTGCCACTCCTGAACTAAATGCGATGTTCTTGCAACTTAATGAGTCCCAGAAAAATAAGGCTGTAGAAATCTGCTCTTTTATCTATAACCTTACAACCGTTAGCTAAAGTGGCATCGTTGCTTTAATTCACTTTGTGAAATACTTTTTGATTTATTTAAAACTTCTGATGCAGGGATGACAACTTTGGATAATTTATTGCATGGGAAGAGAGAAAGATTTGTTTTAGACAAAATTGCATTTAAAAACTTGCTGGGCTGTAGCACTGTGGGCTGCTTTTTGGTTGGTTTTTTAGTCTGCTTTCATAGGTGATTTTTTTTAAGTGTATATCACAGAACTATGAACATATATAGTGTGTAAATATTTTATTGATTTAAAAAGAATTCAGGTATTTAAAGTCTTGTAACTAAAGTGTTGAATATGTGTGCAGTGACTTTTACTGCAGGAGTTACTGGTCATCCATGGAGGTATGTGACCTGCCAGTATATTAGGTGTCTGCAGAGCCTGGACAATGCTCAACCTGAAGAAGTATCTGGCTGGAAAAACAGTTAATTTCCAGGGAAACCCAGGTGCATGATAGTTTTAATTGGAATGAGATCTACTATTTTCATGGAGCTTTAAAGATTTAAATTAAGGTATTATTTTATTTAATAACCACTTAAAAATTAAACCCTTTGTAAGGAGGGAAACAGAAGCCATTGTGAACTGGTGTCTAGCTGTATTTATTCTGGAACAAAATCCTTTTCCTTGTCTTCAAGTTTTTCATATTTTCAGTTGAAAGTGCTTTGCAAGCAGTCAGTTTTGGTTCTTTAGACGTGGAAGTCCTTTGCCACTCTTCAAAGTCATTGCTTTATAGTTACCTTGGATTTTTAAACTAGTGGCACTTTAATTCCCATTCTTCAGATTTTTATGCTCGGGCATCTTCTTATGCCATTAATACAGAAAAAAAATTATAGAACATATGTTACCAATGTATTGCTCAGTATTATGGAATTGGATAAGACTTTTTCGAATGACTGAAGTTACGTATGTCTTTCAATGATGTGGAAAAAACCACGTGTAAACTATATGTTTCATCTGTTTCAAAGATTAAGGAGTAAATAGTGTAATGAAATTAGCTTACAATGATGGTTCTGAAATGTATATACAAGTATTGGCAACAACATTTCTCAGATGCTCCTTAGGTGGAACTGAGGGTAGCTTTCAATTTAATTTTTAGGATACCAAGTAAGATTTTGCTATTTGAGTCCATTAAAATAGTGTTTCATCCTTAGATTTCTATTTCCTCATTTTTACAGATAGTAAAAAGAGCAATCTTAACTAATCTAGCATTTTCTTATTTGCATGTGTCTGTCTGGAGTGTCCTAGACCTTCCTGAAAGTCTTGCCTGAGCACAAAGCCAGATTGTCTTGAGTGTGGGACGATCAGGAGAGACTGGCTCACATGGGCTGTGCATCATGACACACAAACTCTTGCTAATAGCAGATGAACCGGTGCTAGAAATGTGCTGGTATGTCCCCCTGCATCCTGGGATGTTATCTCTGCTGAGCATCTGTAGTGGAGCAGTGCATTACTGGGGTTACCCTGCTCCCAGAAATGCAGCTTATTTCTCTTCCCAGGGCAGGCCTGTGATCTGCTGGTATACTGGTGTCCAGAGCTAGCATGGCAATAGGCAATATCTTAAGCACGATCCCTGCCTGATATCTAATGAGATGCAGTGAGTGGAAGCATTGCTAATTCACCGCTTACAAATGTGAACCAATGCAAACAGGGGCTTCTTCAAGAGTGGACCTGAGCACTGAAGTTGGTTCTTTTAATAGCTGTCTCCTTGAAGCTCCAAACCAATCCTTCTCATTTGGAGGTCTCCTCTGTCATATTCCCTTCCCTCCTTGTGGCTACCCCCTTCCCTGCTTGTGACAGTACCAGCCTGAACAGCCACGTCTTTCCTTCTTGTATTGGAGTGAGGGCACTTCCCTGAGCTGAGCTACCAGCCTCACGATACATCACAAATATGCCATAAGGTTTAGTTTGTGAGGGTGGACAGCACACCTTGCTGCAACTGTGCCATCCCATAAGCTGTCTGCTGTAGATCCTGTCTGCCAGATGGGAGGAAGTAATTACATGTGGTGATGTTGTAAAAGCAAGCAGATGGGTGTGTAAAGAGGGTGCAGTGGTGGAAGTGTGGACATATTTACTGTCGCCCTTTGCTGGTAGCTCAGTGTATTCGGTTACTGAATATATGAATACAATTAGGAGATGCTCACTGTGCACTGGTGCCTGAAGAATGAGCACACTGCTGACCCACAGGGGAAGCAGCAGGCAGCAGGTGACACATTGCAGGGCAGCCTCTGCAGAGCGTGAAGAGTGAAAGAAGTAATCAAACCTGTCCCCAGGGTGTCAGAGAGGAGAACAGACCACTCCAGTCTAGAGACAGGCTTTTTTGTTCTTATCTCTAACATGATGGGATCTCAGCAGAACCTCTTCCTTGTGATCCTTCCAAGAATGGCATGAAATGGAGCAAAAGAATTGTATGCAGAGCAATGCGCCTCCTTATCCAGCCACCTCTAGCTATGAAACAACTTCTGTACCCTTTCTAACCTTTTTGCTGCCTCTTCTTTCTGTGCCCTGTTTAATTACTGGTGGACCCTGGATTTGACTTGCTTTATTACCAATGCTCTTGCCCTTCTCATGGTCTTACCACTACGGCACTTGCCTGTTTTCCCTCTTTCCATCTTGCTTCCTTGCTATTCATCTCTGTTTCTACTGGCACGCTGCTAAGCTTCCTCCTGCCTGGTAAGCTTCTGCTTTGCAGTAATGCAGCCATTTCAACTGCCTTGGGCTTGATTGTACATTTTATTTGCATTCCAGTAGGTGTATGGGATGAACTTACATTGATACAAAATACAGAACCAGGAGCTTGTGGTGACGCATGAGTTAGCATTAAACCTAATGTGCATAACACTTGTGGGTGTCATCTGCAGAACATGTCCTTTCTTCATTTCTAATTTTACCCAGGGAACTGCTCAAAGCAACCTGCCTTTCAGTTTACAATGCTTCATTTTAATTTTTCTAACTAAATACATTATTTTTTGTCTTTCATGGAAAACAAGTCTCTCAAAAAGATGGGTTTTCTCCAAGAAAAATGAGACCTGCTCTTATTTCTGTACTGTGAAGGACAAAACTGAGGCACAGTGGCTGAACTACAGTGAAAGTGCTGAAAGCCTCATCCCCTGCCATGTACTAGGTAAACCACTTCCCCCTCACAGAGCTCTGATGTTTTTATGTGTTTACACTTCTTTGAGGAAGGATGTTTTTAAAATAACCAGAAGTATAAGGATATTTTTGCAGATGGAAAGGTGTTGAGCTCAAGGTTTTATGTGTCTGCTCTTTGTGCATCCTCTATAGTGGCTCAAATATTATTTTCTTCATAAAAATTTAATACAGAAAATTAATGAGGAGCTGGCTAGTGAAATGATACAGTAACTGTAGCCAGACTGAAAGTGAGTTGTCAGCTCTGGACCTTCCCAGTCCAATAGGTAATTGTATAACTGTATGACTGAGATACAAAGGGAGGCTCTGAAAGCTTCAAAGAGATTTATAGAACATTTCAGACCACAAAAACACATAAAACAAAGTCCAAAAGGTTCCAGAAACGGGACAAGAGGGACCTGCTGTCAGAAGCAGCTTGTCATATAGCTATGATTTACCGTTCTCTCCCAAGCGATCTGTACAATCTCTGTCAGCAACATGGCAAAAAAATAGCATTTGGGGGGCTTGAGATGAGTGTTTGGGAAAGAAGGCAGCAGTGACAATGACCACCACAAGTTTAGGCAGTGGAGTCTCTGCAGAGCTCTTTCTGAGCAGAAAGCACAGAACACTCTTTTCACCTCTTTCTTTTTACTGTGAAAGGACAAACCTGGGTCAAATAAAGGAATATCCAAAAATAACAAGAATTTAACTTTGAGGTTATTCAAAGCCTACCAGGGAATTTAAGTAGTCATTAAAATTAATGGGGTAGTACATCTGGATCCCCACCGTAACTTTGAAAATCCCAGTCTAAAATTTTCAAAGCCATCCCCTTCTCCATTTCCAAATGTCATTTGTTTCTCTTTCTAGCCAGACATGGACTGGTGCTGTAACATGATTTCCATGTGAAGCAAAAGTGGGGTCTGTTTAGATTTGTGTATTTTAGGCTAACATTTCCATGTCTGCAGCTTTCGAAACAAGAATTAATAAACTATTTTGCTTATGAGTTTCCCACATGCACACAGCAGGCTGCATAGAAGATTTCAGTTAATGCTAATAGCATTTGAAATGCATATATTATTTTTCTTCTTGATGTAATTTGAGACAACAAAAAATTATTCAGATAGTCTGTCAGTTTTTAAACCAAAACAAACTCAGTGGGATTTTAGAGTTGCTGCTTGGTTGGTTTTTATTTGGTTTGGGCTTTTTTTTTTTGTTTGGTTTAGTTTTGGTTGGTTTGGGGTTTTGGATTTTTTTTTTTTTAGTGAACTCCAGTATTTATCAGTCTGAGTTTCTAGCTTCTGAACTGAAAAATTCCATTCTGTGTCCACAGAGCTGGTGCTATATGCTTGGCCAGGAGACCCTAGACTTGTCATGATAGCTTATCTCACTTAAGAACAGATATTAATTATGATATTAAAAAGAACCTAGCAAAGCATCCTCCTTTATTCATGGATCTTCCACAGCTGTGTTTCCACAGGTGGATAGCTGGATCCAGGTGTGTGTGGTTTTTGCTGTCTAAGAGAGGCTTCTACATTTGGGCATCAAGGCATTGTTGTCATATTACCAGCAGGACTGTTCTGCTCCAGGTGTGCTCCTCTATGTCCAGTCTCCGCAAGCACTACAGGCCTCCCTGTTTGATACCAGTGTATCTCCATCTCCCCAGACTGAATTCCTCCTTTTGCATTCTCCATGTCCTTTCTGTCTGTCCTGCCTCTCTGTTTTGTCCTTCTCTTTACTCCTGTACTTTCCTTTACCTTTCTGAACCTTATTCTTTTCTCAAGCATCCTATTCCAAGTCCTCTTTCATCCAAACCCCTTTCTGTAAATCCCCAACTTCCTATCTCAAATCTCAGCCTTCTCAGAAATCCCTGTCATTTCTCTCTTCTCCCCAGGAAAACCTTTTCAAGTCAGATACTTTGTGCTACCATAGTCTACATCTATGACTGAGTCACGAAGTGTCCAGGGGAGTACAGGGACCTAGAATCATTCTAGCTCTGCATACACAAATTTACGTGCCTGGCTAATTCTCTACTGTCAGCAGTTTGTCCTGGCTTGCCATCATCCCATCTGCCTGTGCTCCCAGGTAGTCCTGCCAGCCATGCTCCATGTCAAATGACAGGTATCCTCAGCTTGATTGAAAGATGATTAAAAGCAGCAAGGAGGAGGGATAGATACAAGGACACAGTCTTATGACTTGCTTTGGTCTTTATAAGGACAACTACTGATACTTCCAAGGGAAAAGACTTACTTCTCCAGGCAATCTTATGGAGAGCATCTCTGATTCTACTGGATTTTTTCTCTCTGTGGAAGAGGGTAACTCCATTATCCTCCTAGATTTGTAAGTAGGCACTAGTAACCAGTTCACTGGCCAGCTGCAGGCAGTGTGCTCAGCATTTTAGATGTGGATACATTACTAATACCCCTGTTGTCTTGCTGCATGCAGCATGTTTTTCTATCACAGCAGGAAACAAGGCTCAGCAGCCCCTTTCTCCTTGGACTGGTTTGCTGGCACAGAAAGTCTTTGTGGGGAGAAAGCTGGGGTTGCTAATCCCTTTTAGGAGTAGGTGCAGTCTCGGCATTCCTGTCACCAGTTTGAGGTGAGGGCAGGGACGGAACAGCCGGCAGGACCCATGCCGGTTGATTAGCAATGCAGCATGCATGAGATTCCTTGGCACAGTGCAAGGTTATTGAGATGCTGGGCTGCATCCCAAACTTGCCCCTGGCAGAATTGGCAGATCCTGTAGCTAGTGTCACTTTCAAGCATTTGGCCAAGCAAAACCCTCTCCTTCTCCATCCGTCAGCTCCCCTGTACTTGGCTTTGGACTAGATCTGTTCAAGTTGGTTGGCTGCCTCCTCACCCGTGTATTCACAGGGTTTGAATCAGGGTGGAGTTTGTATCTCTACAGTAATCTAATTCCATCTTTCCAGAGATCTGGGACAGGGTATCAGAAGCTGCAGCTTCTTTAAAATTAATTTTTGGCTATATTTTTTATATGAAATATATATCACAGAGTTTAAATCCACTAGACTTAACAGCAACCTTAAAGCTAGTGAAGTGTATTTTAATTTTTAATGGAAATTGGAACTAGAAAAGTTCCAGTGATAATTCAAGTAATTGTGAAACAATTGGGTCAGGACTGTTCCCAGTGCCACAATGCACCTTTATCTTCTCTAATATGTAACTTCAGCTGTGCTGTTGGAAAGACGTCCCTAGTAGAGCTGGTTTTGATCACACCAGTAGTGTTTGGCTGAGGATGCCTATGAAGCAAAGACCCTTAAAACCCCTTTTCCTCTTTTGAATCACAGATGCCTATTACATTTCTTGCAGAACAATGCTGCCTAGCCTTGCAGACTGCAGCCTCTCCATAACCTGAGAGGTCCTCAGCAGCCACCTGAATAACACTGATCCTAAGAGCTGTCTCAGGCAAAAGGTGTGTGGGGACATCCCACTAGCTCTCTTGTTCTCCCTGTAAGATGCTAGGCAGCACTGAGCTCTTGTACCAATAACTCTGAGCTGACAGTAACATAAAGACTGTTTACAAGTCTGGCACCACACATGTGTGCACCTAGCATATGTATCCCACGTCAGAGTTGTGCAGTGTCTTCTTGGATGGAACACATGCTGTATAGGAGCTTTTGAATGTGCACTGTGCAGTGTAGCACCTCCATCCTCCTCCCTGTCTGCACAGGCTGTGAGCAAGCTCTAGAGCTGGCCCTGCTGTGCCTGAAATGGAAACGGCTGCTCCAGTATTTGGAAAGCCCCTGAATACTGGGGCTGAGGTTGTGGCTGACAACCATCTGTGTTACTGGTAGAAGGCAGGGCTAGCTGATAAGTTTCTGGTTCATCAGTAACTTCTCAGAAAACCCCAGAAAACTCAACCTAAGGCGTTTCAGTGGAAGCAAGCCAGATTTGATGGGTGTTCTTGGAGCTGGGGGAGTGTGTCACATCCCTGGGCATCACTATTTCTCTTGCGCATCAATGATTTTCCTGTTTTGAGGAGACAGCAGGTCCCTAGGTGCACTTCAGGCTGTGTGCCAATGACCTGAGTGGATGTCACTTTTTTACACAGCAGGACCCAAATCTTTAATTTAACTTATTCTTGCATTTTTTATGAATCTCAGGGGATGCTGCCATTTCTAAATAAGAAAAACTGTAAGCAGCATTTTACTACTATCAGAGAGCTTAAAAGGTTCTGTTTTAGGATGAGAATAGCTTGTAATTGCTGCTTACATTTGCATTTCAACTACAAAAGTGGAGCAACTCCAGCCCAGCAGTGATTCCTGTGAACCGTTTGATTCAAGGTCACAGCAGGTATCAGCAGGCCTGTTAGAATCTGTCACCAAGTCTGTCTAAGGAGCTAGACTTGGAGCAGTCAGCATACAGTGTTATTGAGCATGCCACAACCATAGGATAAAGCAGATGGCTAGCAGATTTTTATCTTTCTCAAAAGCAAGAGACACCTTTTCCTTTTGAGGAGCAAAATGTTACTGACTTGGCTCTGTTGTTAGTTTGCCAGACATTTGCTGTGTGTTTTGCTTTGCGCATAGCTAGGCATTTCAGGCACAATAAGATAGCTGCACTGCTCTGGAGACCATAGGTTTCATTTAATAGGTTGTATCAGAGTCCTAATTGCAGATGGTGAAAAGATAAGGGGTAGTGGTGAAGTTTGTTTCCCTGACTACCTCACGCTGAGGTGGTCTCCAGCATAGGCATCAGCATCTTACCACAAGCCTGGTAATGACTGCATTTACAGCCAACTGGGCTGCTGCGAATTAAGGTCTTCTCTTAGTAAAATTATCCTTAGCATTCCCCCTCACCCACATCCCTGAACATGGTCTTGTTTTGATTCTTGTGGTCCCTTGAGTATCTGGATCTGGCTCATGACTGGGGAGGCTATTTTTCTGCCACGTGCTCTTGAATAGAGTTGTTTAGCACAATTTTATCCATTTGTGGCTGTGAGCCCAATTGGAAACATGTGTTCTGGTTATGGGCAGGTGGAGGGATTTCTTTTGTTAATTAGGCTTCAAATTCCATTGTGTTCCCTGTAACCACTGGCCCAGGCTCAGATGTTGGTAGTACCAGAAACCCTATTAACGAAAATATAACCCTGGATTTTCACTGCTTATAAGCATTGTAAGTTTGTTGGGTTGGATTGTGTAGTTTGGGGGGATTTGGCCTTTTTTGCCTTTGCTTGAGACAGTTACATGTGGCACTGATTTTTCTAAAAATAAAAACCTCTGCAAGCCTGGAGGAGGTAAAGAGAGACTTTCTGGGGCTGGCAGGGCTGCATGGCCAAGGCTGAGGTGCTAGGATCAGACAGGAAAACAAGGGCTCCTTTCCCACCAGCATGTTGTCCTCCCTCTCCCCACCAGCCCATTTCTCCTCTGCTCTGCACCCAGTCGCTAATTTGATCTCTGAATCCAGGGGCTGCCACTCTGCACTATGCTGAGAGCTGCTATTCACCCCCTGTGGGCTCTGTGAGTAATTAGAGTAACACCTTGTGTAATGGATTAAGTAACAAATGCTTGTAGCTTCAGGCCACCCGAGATATAACTCAGGTTCATTATCACCTTAGCTCTGACAAGTATGGTGGGGTCAATCATGTTGCAAAGGGGAGTTACTCTTATAGAGAAAGTGTATGTGTGTCTGGGGAAGATAGCACAGAAAGAAGTGGGAGTCTTTACAAAGAGCTAAATGGAAGGGGAGGATTAGGTTTATTGGCTTCTCTGGGGGCTGGGTGAAGGCATAAATGGGAGACCTATCATGCAGCTGCCTTAGTTATTTTTGTCGACAGAAGACCTCAGGCTTAAATCAACCTGTGCACCACAAGGGGTTTCACTATGACTTGGACACCTTGAATATATTTACTGATTTGGCTATTAAGTACTTGCTGCCCATTAAGGTCAGCATGTCTGATGAACATAAACACCTTTGAGGTTTTGTTCCTTTATGGTTTGGGTTTTCATAACAGCATTGCATGCCCAGGTTGTCGGTTTTGCGGAAAAGCTGCTGCAGCACTGATGTTCCAGGGTTTGTGGAGTTTTTGTGGTTGCCACCCTTTTCTTTTGGAACAGGGAGCTGGTGTGTGCACCTTTGTGCTGTGATGTCCTGGCCACATTCCTGACCCATTAGACAGGATTGTTGTTAGCTGCCATCCTATGGAGACAGTGGGATTTGGAGTGCCTGTGCACGGATGGGGAAGGAAAGGGGAGACTGAGACCAAAGCTCCTTTTTGTTTTTGTCTCCACCCCTTTCTTCCACCCAGCTTAACCTTAATGGTCTTAACCTTAAGACCATTTGGAAACTTGCCTTGGGGGACTACAAAGATCCTTGCACTGCACCCAGTTCTGGGTCCTGTCTGGGAAGAGACACGGAGGGACTTGAGTTGTCAGTGTCGACTTTTATGCAAGCAGGAGGATCCAAGAGGCAGAGAGGTGTGATCACCTCTAACACTGAGATGGAGAAGGGTATTCAACTCTTCCATTTGAATATCAGACTCCAGATGCTGAGGCTCTCTGTGAATTGGACTAGATAAAAAGATAGCTAAACCAGCTAAATTTTGTGATGATTCACTGTCAAGTGCTGACAGAGCCACTGAGCTAAGCCTGTTTGACAGGAGAGCAACAGGGCAATAGTGAAAGGACCACAGAGGTGCCAGAAGTCACAGTAGATGTGATTTTATTTGTAGGGTAATCTCACTCTGAATAGATCCGAGAAGCCATGTGTTTAACTGTGTTGACCCTCAGGGAGTCTTAGTGTGAGTCTTGCTGTCAGCCTCATGCTCGGGAAAGGAAAGAGGATGCTTACAAACTGTTTCTTCCTACTTTGTCACCAGTTCCTTCCTATGTTGTTCTCAAGGTCTGACCTCAGGCATTGCTCTTAAACAAGTAGTCACCTTTCACAAATACGCTCTTCAGTATAAAAGTCATCATCTTCAAATTGCTCCACTTTCTGTCTAAGCTGTGAAGGCCATGGAGTTAGCAATCTACATCACATTTCCAGTATGCTGTACCCAATTTTCTTCATGTCCCTGTGCAACTCTGGTCAAGGTGCTGTGCTCAGAATTACAAGTTTGTGTATATATCGTGAGAAGATGCTTTCATCTAATGGGTCATCTAGCCCATCCTGCTGCCCTAAACCAAGATTAATTGTACCCATCCTTTCCACAAACATATTTATCAATCTGTTTTCAAACATCTGCAACAATGAAAGCTTTGAACTTCCTCAGGTTGTTAGGTTGTTTGGTTTTTGTTTTTTCTTTTTTTTTTTCTTTTTTAATTATGGCTATTGCAGATTTTTTCTTGTTTTCCTTTTATTATTTTGAAGATTCTTGGCCTTGCTAGTTTTAGAATTCTTTTCCTCATGGAAGGGCTAGGTTTTGGGTTTGGTGTGTTTGGTTGGTTTGGTTTCTTCTTTTTTTTTTTTTTAGTCCCCTAATCATTATAACTGCTTTTAGAGAAACCTCCCAAATTGATCTGTATCTTTAATTCAGATGGCCTGAAGCTGCAGTCCATATTCCAGTTAAGACCTTGCCATTACCAAACAGATAAGAAGACTTTCTTGCACAGACTTTCATAGGCAATTCTCTTTATTTCAAGCTGACTTTTCTCACAGCAGGGTGGAATGTTGGCTGACTTTCACATTTTTATCCACTGCAATCCCCAGAACACTTTCTGCAGACCCATTGTTTTCTTGGTCATCCACCATCTCTTGATTTTTGTGCAACTAGTTATTTCTACCTAAACATAGTATTTGGCCTTTGTCAATGCAGACTTGCAAACAGCCGATCCCCAAATTTTCTTTCCAATAATTCTTTCAACTGGTCAGCTTTGGCAGTGATTTGCTTCTTTTTCTTCTTTCCTTCCTTAAATACAATGTCCATCCTTTATTCCCTCTGCTCCATCTCTTATATGCCTGAATATGATACCAAAGTATCATATTCAGGCTTTATAAAGGTAATCCCTATTCTATTGCCAAAATCATTAACAGAAATGATGAGTAGTGCCAGAGCCAGAACAGACCCTTGAGTAATCCCTTGCAATATATCTTTGTAGAGTGAGTCTAAGCAATTGATAACTGTTCTCTAAATTATTTTTTGGGGAGATCATTTTGGCATCAAGTCTTGAGAAGCTTCATTTAGACTGTGTTTCCCTCACTGCTGATGAAAATATCACGTGAGACATTGTCATAACCCTTGCTGAACTCAAGATATATGTCATCTATTGCTTCTTGCTTCACCCTCAAGGCCTAAGAAAAGAACAAGAGGCAAGAAGATCATGCATCACAGGAGATCTAGCCCAACCTAGTATCATGTCTGGGGACAATGGGAGCATGAAGCATGTGAAATACAGCTCCCAAGAGGTCCTGCAGGGCCTCTGTGACAAAGCTGTTATGGTTTGTAGCCAAATATTTTCAGGTTTTGCAATTTTACCATTTAAAGAAAGTGTATAAAAAATATTTTCCAAATGTCTGTAATGAGCTCCTAGACCCTGTGTGTACATGTTAAATAACAACATACCCTGTACTAGACTGAAAATTTAACTAGCACTCTCTGATACACTTGGTCATTGGTGTCTGATAAGTGACGTACACACTAACACCAAAGCCTCTAGTTAGAACTTGGTTGTATCACAACAGGAGGTGACAGAGGTGTGTTCAGCATTTTCCCTGATATTAAACTGCATACATTTTTATAGTCACTTCTGGCCATATGCAGGGCCCAGTCTTCTGATCTTGTAGTAGACTATCAAATGGAAATATATCCTTAAGTACCCCACATCCTTATTTGATGAATCCAGGTGACTCTCAAAAGATGTTGCCCTGTCACCACAAAGAAGAAAGCCTACTCTGTAGGGAGCCAATTCTGA
>JBCJKH010050356.1:0-15411 GCA_039877255.1 Loriculus beryllinus | reverse complement strand
CTGTAGGGAGCCAATTCTGATCAGCAAGCAGCTAAATGGCTCTTCAGAAGTACAGCAGACATTCTGGTCATCAGATGTGCTCCTGTTATTCTTGTTCAGTCTCTCAATTTTGGGACACTTTTGGGACACTGTCAGTCACTCAGTCTTGAGTTTAACTTGGAAGAAGCACAACATATCCTGGAGTTTTTCATATTCAGGGAAAGGAAAAGGGGCAGGAAATAGCCCTCTCAGCTTGAATGCTGTATTTCTAGTTAAACAAAACAGCTAAGGAAGAACAAATTTGAAAGCTCCCTATCAATGTTACAACACAATATTATTTCCCGTCTTCCATCCACTTGCTTTTAAGTTGACACAGATATGAATGCCAGAAAAAGAAAATAATTTTATCTCCCCATCAATAATTTCATCTGTCCTTTGGATGGAAGAAACACTGGCTTAAGGAGGAGTAGGATTCATATAAGAGCTTTCATATATAATATCCTGTATTTAGCTAGTGGCCTTTCAAGGTGGCTTATTGTAACACATGAATGTGCAGAAAGAAACAGCTTGAAGACAAGGGCTTTTGATTGTCGTCTTTGTTTTGACTGTGTGGGGACAAAACCACTGGTTGGAGAAGGTGCTGATCTCTGTATCGCTCAAGAATGGACAACTGCTCACTTCAGACTGAAGCCTGGCATTTCTTATTGTTCAAATAAACTTGCAAGGGAAATGACCTGCGTTGAGAGCACAAGTGGAGAAGGATGCCTCCATCTGAGTTTATTTTGCTTAGCGGGTAAGATCAGAAGAGGCCTAAACAAGGCTCTTTATTTTCAGCAACACTGATCAAGTGCTTTGAAGTGAGATCCAAAGAACACATACTCCCTCCTTCATTCCAATTAAAAAGCAATAAAGGGTATTTTCATTTTTTTTTAATATTGAAGGTAGGATATCTGCCAAGAAATCTCTTTTCCTTCATTGAGGGGCAGATGTCAAATATTGTGAGGCCACATCCTCATCTGGTGTCATCCAACATTGCTCCACTGAAGTTTGTCCAAGTGCTTGAGCTGCGCTCCCTAAATGCCTGGCTCCTCATCTGGCAGTGCCACTCAGAGATACAGCTCTGCAGAGGTCATGTGCAAGAACTGTATTTAGAGATAATGGCCCAACTCATTTCAACAATTTTACCCAGCAAATGATATGACCTCCTGCTTTTTGGTGATCTCCTTTTCATCTTGAAGGCTCCAGCAGCGCAAAAGCAATGCTCCGTACAGAGTAAGAATCACTTCCATGATAGGAAGGGGCAGTCATTCCTCAGTCAGGTCACTCTAACCTTTTATTGGTGCCCGCACAGTTGAGAAGGGAGAAACATCGTATCTGTAGCTAAAATAGGGCAGTTCATGGAGGGGAAAAAAAAAAAAAAAAAAAGGCAGTTTTCCACAGTGGAATCTAAGAAATCAAAACTGTCACCTGGTTTACAGAAATGTGTTCAGAGGTTCAGTTCTAGTCAGCAGCAACAGATCCAGTTAGTGATAGGAGCAACCTATCTTATTGTTATGAAAGACAAACATTTTTTTCCTTTCTTTTTTTCTAGTTTCTGTGACTTCACAATTAGCCACAGATAGATATATGGGGCAGGCTTTGAACTAGGACTAGGACCCAAAGCACACTATTTCTTCTTTTGCATCTTCTGCACTCTCTTTCTGAAGGATGAAAAGAGTAATACAGCTGTCCACAGTGGGAGTGATAAGGCTGTTAGCTCAGGGACAAGAAGCAGCCAAAACACTTTGTTATTCTTAGAGGTCTATAAATGCTCCTCCTACTTATCCTCATGTTTTTCAGTGACGCGCTCATTGGATTCAATAGAAGAGCACTGGGTTAAAGCCAGTATAGGAAAAAAGGCAAAACAGAAATCCACTACTGCAGTTTTAAATTGGTTTCTAACAAGAAACAAAACCCTATCTGAACCTTAATCTAAAATCTGAAGTAGATTTGAATGTTTTCTGACCACCTACAGGATTTTTGACAGAGATCTTGGATCATAATTTGCTGCTGTGCAGGTATTTTGAACCCAGTGAAGAATAAAATCCTACAATAAAGTCCTTGACCTTGTATGACTTGTTGAACACAGCTATAGGCAAATAAACACATAAATAAAGCTTCCAGTTTCTAGAATCCAAATCAAGCTCTGCTCTCAGAGTTAAAGCCAGAAGCTGTGCTAGCAAAATACAGTGGTTTTCAATAGCATTTTTAGCCTTTGTCAGGTTCAAGCAGTATAAATGCAGTCGTAGAATCACAAATAAATTTAGATCTGAAGTCACCTCAGGGGCTTATCTAGTCTGCCTGCTCAACATTAGCTCAGGATCTCATCCAATAAAGTTCTGAAAAGCTCCAGAAGTGGACGTTCCATGTCATCTCTTGTCAGCTTGTTCCAATAATTAACTGCTCTCTCAGTGATGAATGTTTTCTGTGCATCCAGTTGGAATTATCCTTGTTCCAGCTTGTTTCCATTGTGTCTTACCCTTTCACTGTGCACTTCTGAAGAGTGTCTGGTTCCACCTTCAGTACAAGATCCTTCAGGAAGTAGAAGATGCAATCAGCTATTCCCTTGTCTAGTTTTCTCCTCCCCAGGTTAGAAAAACTCTGTTTCTTCAGCCTCTCCTCATATTTAGTGTGTTCTATTTTCTTAAAAGCATTTCTTGGGACTCTTTGGATTGTTAGTACCACCTTAGATAGGGTGGCACAAAAGTCAACTTCAGTGTATTTTAGATATTGATCCAAAGCAGATGGTCTCTAAATTTTGCAAGTTTCACCCATCATTTACTGCATAAGGAAGTCTGCCAGATTGTTGTCTTCCTCATTTTACCTTATGTTCTTCTGATATTAAAATGTTGAGGAAACCTAAAAAAGATAATCTATGTGATTTTTAAGCTACTAGTGACCTCTGCACTGATAGCATCACCATCTTGCATATCTCTACTCCGTCTGGATGGGGATGAACCCTGGTGTTGCCCTAAGATAAGCAAGAAGAGTATCAGACCCATAAACTGCATGGGAGACCAGGAAGCTGTTTGGTCCACAAATTCCTCTTCCCCTCAGGCTACTTCTTTCTGAAGGAAGCCATTGATCTTTGGCAGGCGGACACAGTTGGGCATTCAGTCAATCTCATTGACAGGCTAACATAAAACAGTGGTAAACAGCCTCCAGTGATCTTGGGGAAGGGCTTTTTGGCTGGAGAAGCACAGATTCAGCATTCATTCAAACTAACTTTTGAGGAATTTTTTTATTACAGGAAACAACAACGATAATAATCTGGGGAATCTCTGTCAAGAGAGAGCCTTTGGATAATCTCAAGACAAACACATCCAGGCAGGAAGTCCCACTTGGTTTTGTTCACTTTAACAAGACTGTACAGCTTTGCAGAAATAATTTTTTTTTTTTCCTGAATGGAATTTACGATGAAAGAACAAATGGTATTTAATTCAACTTTGCATACATTTGAATGAGCACTCCCACAACAGCCTGAATATCAGAGAAACCTGGAGATGATAGACAGCAAAGTCTTCCTAGGATCTCTCTCATTCTGCCTTTGGAAGCTGAGTACAGTTTGCTTTATTTACTGTATTTATTTTTTAGCACTTTTTCCAGTTTAGTTTTATGTATTAAGATGTAGGGAAGACATTATTCCTCTGAGTAGTATCAGCAGTTCCCTCCTGACAGTCATGTTGTTTTGTAGGTTTCCTTTCTCTATCCTTTCTTATCTAGTCTTCTGGCACCCCAGTGAGTTTGTCTGTTCCCCATGGTACTTGCATGCAGGCTTTCAGTATCTGTAAATAACTGCGATGTCTCCACACCTTCCTTAGATCACTTTGTCAACCTAAGCAGTTCCAATCCCAGCAGAACACTATTACACATCAATGTTGCAGCTTCACCAAAGCCAGCCCTAAAGGAATACAAGATGAGTGGCTTTACTATTTAATATGTACTGCTTCCTCCACTTCTTGGTTGCTTTTATGGAAATCCAGGTCCATCCTTCAGATGAACACATTGGCGAGGTGTACTGTACTGTGCATGTCCATACACTTGTCCCTTGCTCCCACAGCTTAGAACAGACTGCATGCAAAGAGACGACATTTAGGGACCTATGCCTAGGTCTAGGTTCACAGGCTGAGGTTATGTAGTGTGCCCCAAATGATACAGCACATGACTTTTTATCCCTGGGAAGGGTTGTGGGACAATGGTTTTAAACCACCTTTATGCCTTCCCAGCCACAGCCTACTCCAGGAGCTGGAAAGAACTGTGCCAAGATTGAGCCTGAAGTTAAGGCAGCTTGGTCAAACACGTCTTCTGGACCAATGCGTAGCTTAAAAACTCCTCAGCATTGTAGGCAGAATTTGCACACCAGAATATACCAGTCATCCCCAACCTGAAATCCTCCATAGCAGATACGGAGAGGGAGCATGTGGGCAAGCTCCCACAACTGGGAATTTTGTCGACCAAGTCATACTGCTGTGATCCTCTGTAGGCTGTAGAGGTTATCACAGGAAGAAAAATCTCACTCAGAGATACTCCTGGATTGCTGGAAATTATCAGTAAAGAACCCACTCTGCCATAACCTGGCTAAAACTGGTATTATTTACATTATCTTCCCTCTCCCCTATAGCAGGTTCGCTGCCTTATTCCACTGAACTCTCGTTAGTTATTTTGATTAAGAGAAGAGGCCATAAACATTGCAAAGATGAGGAGGACCAAGGACATCTAGGGGATTGTTGGTGCATAGTGTTCCTTTCTAAGCTCCCCAAACTCATCTGGGAGGTTTCTGCTACAGGAGCAAGAATTTTGAGGCCTGGTCTGGTTGTATGAGCAAGAACATAATAGAACCAGGTGTCTGGTAGGACTTTCTGGGCTAGAAAGTAACTGTATTCTTGTGAATAGCTGTGGGGACTGTAACACAGACCATATGGCATAGCATGAAGGGTTATATAAGAATCTGAGCATGTTGTATGCACTGCACTAGCTTTTCCCTCAGCAAGCAAGGGCAGTTGGATGGAGGCTGAGGGCTTCCCAGGGTTCTCTCAGCCCAGCTCACTTAATTTGTGAACAGGATACAGCCACTGCTTGGTGAATTGGTGAGTAGAAAGGCCCTCGCATTTTTGGTGGTTTTGAGGAGTGGACTAGTCAGGAAAGAGATTGCCAATAGCAGACCAAATCCTGCATTCATGGACAGTTCCAGCTGGTGATGCTACTAAGTGGGCATTTTATGCTTTTGCATTTTTTCAGCTTTTAAGCAGTAGAGTCTAGTCTGTGGATACAGGCACACATTTACGTATTGATTAATCATCTCTGCCTATGCAGACTGCGCGCCTGACGACTCTTCCCCACCAGTTCAGAGGCCAATGAATTGCCTGTGATCTAACATCAGAAGGAAAATGGTATGTTCTCATTGCGTATTTTCAGGGGAGAAGCTGGTTACGTTACACAGACCTATGGGATCAGGCTCTTTGGAACATGATATGTGTGTGGGTGAACTTGGCCAATGAGGCAGCCAAGAAGAAAATTTACTAGCCCACCCCTGAAGAACATGATGGGACTCCAGGGGATGGAATTGGGGCCCCATACAAGTACTTAGAAGTTATTAACTTTTTTTGTATTTCAGTGCTAGAATTTTAAGCCTCATATCAATTATCCTTCAGCAAAGAGTGTTTTACAGTGGAAAAACAATTACATGCATAGTGGGAGCTCTCCCAGCTCTGCACTGAAGGAGCAAGTGTGTTGAAATTTTAATGAAGACCTTCCTTTCATGCAGGGCTTCTCAGGTGTTGAGTTAAACTACTACTAATAAAAAGCAAACAAAACCAAACACAAAATACAAATACATGCTGAAACCTAAGTCAAACTTAATTTCAACATGAGTCTAAAGGTCAATGTCTTCCAATATAATGCCACCAATTCTGAAATATCCATGACATTCTAAGGTGGAAAAGGGGCAACGTTTGAAAAGGTACTAGAAAAGGGATATCTTTTATGTAACCAGGCAGGTAACAGTCAAGCTTCTACTCAGTCCGGTTGTCTTAATCCGTAGCTGATGTTAAGGCAGACTGACAGGGCCGAAAGGCAAGCTAATACAAATGAGATAAATCCTTCTTAGAGTTGTGCCAGCCTCCCTCAGCTGCCACCATGCAGATACAGGCAATTTAGGAAAAGGTGCCTCTATTGGATGCCTCATTTTTACACATCTAAATTTTGACTACTTGAGCCACAAAGTGAGGTGTAGTCTTTTCGTTCACCAGCAGTTAAGTTATGTTGGAACTTTGGCTTTGTTTTCAAAAGAGTTTAGGAAATATTGACTGCTCACATTACCTCAGTACCACTCAGGATCTAGGACTGTAGGTCTTGCAAAAATATGCATTAGGCCCTACAATGTCTGGAGGGGTCTTTCAACATCTGGGCTGGTGCTCTCTGTTTCCAGTGTCTTGAGTTTCTTATTCAGAATTTATATTTCTGGCGTACGATCCTGGTCCTCTTGAAGAAAAGAGGAATTTTCCCTTTGGCTCCAGCGAGATCTGTATGTCATTCTCTACATAGAAACAAAACTGAGAAATAACATTTTAAGTCAGAAAACCTTTCAGTACTATTGTATCCATAATAAAGAACAAAAAAAAGCAATATATGGTGAGAGTTTTATTTTTAGGTTGCTCCTAAGTAATGGAATTCACTACTGTGCTTTAAAGATGTTACCTGCTTCTGGTTAGAAAAGACGGGTTCCAGGACACTGAAAACTGCTACCCTTTAATCAAATACTCTTGGGCATCAAACCACTGAAGAGTCAAAGGAAAGAGCAGCATCTTTAGAGAGGGATAATGCAGAAATAACTCATGGAAATCAATGCTGTACTCGCACACTTCAGTGGGATTCAGACAGAGACTTTTCCCTTTCCATTTCCTCTCTAATCCTAAATGATGATTCATGTGAAAGTGAGGCCAGGGCTGATGGTGGTATTTGTCAAACAAATCTCCACACTCTCTCCAGCCACTACATGCTCAATATTTTTAAGCTTTGCCATATCCAAAGAATACTGAGCCATTAAATCTAATTATGTACCTCTGGGAAATAATCCATACCTTGAGGCTTTTGAGGAAGGAAAAATTCCGCAGTTGCACCTGGTCAAATGGTTACACATGAAGGAAATGACCCCTTGACCCCTTTTAGGTGCTCTAAACATAAAACTTGTTTAACCCTCTCTTACCTGCACACCTATAAACAGTATCGCTGCTCACAAATCTATGCAGCCCATTAAAAAAAAAAACAAACAGAAAAGACAGTATTTGACTGACTGTCAGCATCAGGGGCTCTTGTGGGTGGCACAAGAAACAGCTACAGAATTTAAAACCGACTTAATCCTGAAAGTTCTATAGGGTTGGGAACTGCCTGTTATGTATGGGTGCAGACCTTATCGTATTAGTATCCATGTCCATTCTGAAAGTCTCTGGAGTGAATACAATGCAAGGAGTGTAACATCAGCAAAGTCATACTATTTGTCATGAGGAGGAAGCTGTCTTACTGCTTCTTCCTATATAGTGGTATTGTCAGGGTGTTTTGTCCTCATATGACTGAAGGCAGCAAATCAAATTATTATTCCATTCTTAATAATTTCATCAATAGTTTATAGCAGGAGCATAACTTGCAAAGCCTTTGGGAAAGCCTTGGTTTGCTTTGTCTATTGAGAAGTTTTATAAGGATATGTTGGTGAAGGAAGGTCACAGGGGGAGTTTGGATTTGTACGTGTCACATCTTCTTTCAGTCTCTTTACAGTGCATGATGCAGGAAAGGGTTGCTCTGAACTCTTCTATTACTATTTCCACCTTGACTGCTTTGTATCACCTCTGAATTTGACCTGAATTATTTATGAAATTACAGACAAGAGTGGTATCTTTCATAGCTTGGTATAATTCATCACCTAAATGGCTCAGAGAGCTAAAGAATTAAAAGAAAACTTAAGAGAAGCATGCAAAAAGTTGTCAGAGATGAGTTTTCTAATTGAAACAATGCTTGATTTTGCCCTTAGGTATATAATTAGAATGCTTTGTGTATCTGCCTGGGGCTGTAAATAAGTGATAGGAAAAGCCTAAGAAGTCCATCTTACACTGTCTTTGACTTTGGCCTGCAGAGGAATAGGAACTCTGATCACCGATTACTAGAAAGAAAAAAAATGTAAAGGAAAAACTGTATTCTCCCACCCAGCCAAAACATATACCTCAGAACAAACATGAATAATGAGGTATGAAAGGGCAGCAGTCAGGAGAGAAGCTGTGAAGCTGCATCAGACCATCACAACCCATTTGCAAAGCCGGGCACTCGCACGTCAAGGTTACAGGTCTGCAGTTTCCCATGAGATGCACTGTGTTCTCATGCTGCTGGGGAAGAGCCTGCCGCTCTGGCAGCATCAGTCCTGCCTGCTAGACGAAGCACTGTCACTGTTTCCATCATTTCTATTTCAGGGCACATCTGTCTGCTGAGATGACTTATCCAGGCACAGGGCATCTTGAGCCAAAGTCAAAACTTCTCTTCCAGGGGAGTATTTCATAGAAGAGATTTTTAAAGAAAGCAACATTCATTCTCACCGCAGGGCTCTCCCCCTCCAACTTGCGGTGACACTGGTTGCCATATCTGAGAAGAGCACTGGAGCAAAGTGGCCCTTTTTGAACATGGCAGGGCTTCCCATCGCTGGTGGCACTCACTGAGAACTTGAGGCTTCGGCAGATAATTACCAAATCCCTCTGGTACTCTCTGCAGCTGGTATGATTTTGCTAAGTGAAACCAGAGTGCCCACTGTGTTACAGGCACAATGACACAGGCTGCTGCTGAGCTCCAAGGTGGTGTGGCTTGCTGATTTTGACCAAGTACACTCTTGTTAGTGCTGTAAAAAGGTGTAGCCAGCACTTCCCTCCTTGAGTCGCCTACATGAATAAGAGCTACTCCCTTGGATACACACACAGCTTTCAATTGCATCAGAACAGTTCAGAGTGCGATAGAGGATGTGGAGAGTGCAAATGTGGTGGAGATTGATGCATCTATCTGGTGACAGCCAGTATCTTTACCTGTCCCAGGACTGAGAAGTGTAAAATCGTTTTAGAAGATCCTTCTGTGCCTTGGCACAATATTAAACATTGTTTAAGAGAGCCCACAAAGATAACCAGTTAGATAGAGAAATCAAGATCTATGTGATGATGTGGGTACCTTTGTGAGTGGTAATTTCATGGGTGCCTTCATTGGTCCCCAGTTAAACCATTGCTACAGACAGGTGGAGGTCACTGCCAGACCTACCTCAGCTGACATGGACTCTCAGGAAGCAGAGAAATGGTGTGAGTTAAATGGATTGTAAGGCAGTAACAGCATTAAGAACTTGGACTCTACAGAGCCCTCATGCGTACAGCATTTCTAAGTCCAATATTGCAGGCTTGGAGAGGTTTGGAAGATTTGGAAGGGTTTCTGATGTGCTTTCCCAGAATTAATTACTCACTTGATGGGAGGGAGGGAGGAAACTTGAGCTCCGTCTCCTGTTTGCTCTTATTGGGACACCTCTTCCCTTTAATACACAGTTTCAGTTCAGAGGTGAGGGAGTATCTTTCTTGTGATAATAGCAAAATGCCTCCAAAAAATAGAAAAAGAGAAATCTGAAAATTGGTGTTTTGTGCCTAATTGGCATTTTGTGCCTATCTTTCGTACTCTACTCTCTTACTGCAAAGAAAGCAAAGCAGCAAAACATTGCATCACTCAAACCCATACCAGATTTTGCTGTCATAAAAGCAAGATCTAAAAGTAGACCCTCACATTTTTAGCAGGAGACACTAGCTGTAAAAGAGACAGACAGCCAGACTTTTTCACAGCCCGATTTCAGTATCATCACCTTTTGCTGAAGCAGGGATCTTTCCCAGCCTGGACACAGACACACCAGCTGGCTGGACTACCACTGTGAGTAAATATATTTGGAAATGACTGTGCTATTGCAATGCCTTACGAATACATCAAAGTGTGCTACATGCACAGCTGGGGTTTGTCTCCCTGCCTGCTGCCAGCAGCATGTAAAGTTCCAGCTTCTTCCCCTCAGTCTCTTCATCCACATATTCTCAGTCCTTCCTTCACCTTTCAAAAACAAGCTAAATGGCACATTATTAATGATCTTTTAGTTTAATAGCCACACTATTACAGAAAGTCCAAAAAGAGATCATTCCACATGCCAATAATCTGTCTAACAATTCTTCTCTCTTAGTGTCAGATGAGCATGCAAAGTATCTTTATTACTGTTTCAGTTAAATTTAGTTCTCAGGCAAATGAGAGGCCCTGCCTAGAGCTAAGGGATAGTGCTGGCAAGCAAAATGAGAAAGGACAAGGCATTTCAGTCTCAAACTTCATACTTCACAAGTGATATCACCTTGTGCTGCTGGCTGTGTTAGGATTGGTCCAGCAGTCAGGCCTGGGGAGGAACAGGATTGCTTAGCATCAGGGGATTCTGTTCTGGACCAGGCATGGAAATTTTCAGGTCTCCTGTAAAAAATGTGAACGCTACATTGGAGACAACTTCCTGTAATCTTTGTGACAAAGTTTGTGTACCAGGCCCTGGAGAATCTTTTTGTCCAAAAAGCTTCCCTTGGTGGATTTCCAATGATGCAGCTGGGATGCAAACTGGGTCCATCTCATCTGTAGCAAGGATTATTGCAGTCTCTGTTAATTCTTGTTTCCTGTGTTAATGATTTCTTTCCGACAAAGTGCTCTGAGAATTTTTTCTTGCAGCATAAAGGGATAAAAACCGCCACCCCCCGCTGCCTTGGATCTGCTGCCCATTTCTGCTCAGCCAGAGTGAAGATGGAAACAGAAGATTTTTGTCATTCTGAATTTCTTGGAAAGTGGGGTTTTTTGGTTTGTTTTACTTTGCTTTTCTCCATATGGTTCTTGGATACCTTTTACCCATTTGGAATACAAGTCTCCCTGTTTCCTATGCTGATGATCCTGCTGCCTCCAGCTGGGATTCTGCAACACAAAGTACTTACAGAATTAAATACTGGAACCAGGAGCCTTTAACTTCTGAGGCATCTTCACCTACTCAGCAGCATTAGACAAATACCTAAACTATGGAAGCTGGTGCAAAATTTAGCTTCATCTCGGGCACCCACACAGACCTCCCTGACACTATTTTTTTGCTGGTTTCAAGCTAGTGAGAACACTTCCCTGCCCTCAAACATCCCCTGTCTGCATTAGCAATGAAGAATTACAGTGTAGATGAGCCCTGGCATATGCAAGCGTTTCTTAGGAAATGGATGGGGGAGATCCCCAACCCCCTGCCCAGCATACACAGGCATTTTGACACTCATAACGAGCATTTGTCCTCAGTGACTGGGGCCATTTGAGCCCAAATTAGGTTGTGTTACAAGTTTGATTATAATCACAGTCATTGGTTACTTGTAATCAAGAGGGATTTGGGGAATGGACCACTCAGTGGATAAAGAACTGGCTGGATGTTCACACTTAGAGAATTGTGGTCAATGGCTCAATGTCCAAGTGGAGGCCAGCGGTGAGCGGTGCTACTCGGGGGTCGCTGCTGGGACCAGGGCTGCTTAACATCTCCATCAGCAATATGGACAGTGGGATTGACGCACCCTCAGCAAGGTTGCTGATGACACCAAGCTGTGTGGTTCAGTTGATATGCTGGAGGGAAGGGGTGCCATCCAGAGGGACCTGGACACACTTGAGAGGTGTTCCTGCCCACAGCAGGGGATTGGAACTAGAGGATCTTTAAAAGTCCCTTCCAACCCAAACCATTCTATGGTTATACTGTAGTAACTTTACTGTGGGTTGCTCAGAAACATTGCAAACTTCATATTTCACAATCATTAGCCTCAGCAGTGCCCATCTGTTAAGCACTGGTAACAACTGAAGTGTTTCACAGCAGATGTTCTTCCTGAACAAGTGCCCACACAGGGTTTGCTGATTTCTTGGATCACAGCTGTTTGTGCCAAATATGTCTGCAAGTAATTGCCAAAGGTCAATTCAGAGTGAATGCCCTGTCTTCTGGATTTACACTGGTATGAGCAGTACAGAATTTCACCTGCTACACTTCAGCCCTGCTCTCAAACACTAGCACAAATCAAGAAGGGAGTCAGTAGACTGCAAAACAGATGGAAGTGTGATCAAAATAAATCTTCCACTTTTTTCTTGTAACACTTCAGATCATGGATAGGAGAGCTGGGATGCAGACAAAATATCACAGGAGGTTACTTGAACATCTGGAATCCAAACAAATGCTTCTTTATATAAAATAGCATTTAGCAAAGAATG
This sequence comes from Loriculus beryllinus, assembly GCA_039877255.1. Classification (NCBI taxonomy): domain Eukaryota; kingdom Metazoa; phylum Chordata; class Aves; order Psittaciformes; family Psittacidae; genus Loriculus; species Loriculus beryllinus. The sequence goes on along the minus strand of JBCJKH010050356.1, from coordinate 3,102 downwards.
CCTAGAAAATGTGAAAACTGGACCCAATCCTGGTCCCATGGAAGTCGCTGCCAACGCTCTTGTCCACGTCAGCAATCCTGCTCTGATGACATTACAAATGTCGTGTCTGAGTTACATCCGATGTTAAATGGAATTTAAAACCTTTCTCTGACTCTTTCTGGTAGAATTTGCTTTGCCAAAAAAAACTTTGCAAGCATATTTCAGGCAAGAACCAAATGTCCAATATTTGGATTCTTTTTTCAAAGCCACAAATATCTATGAGGTGTCTAACTCCTCATGAGATCCACTGAGAAACAGGCACTTAATTTCACTTTGTACCTTTAGAAACGTCCCATCTGATTTAGATTTTGACAGAGTTGTTAAAATAGCATGGCAATTTAAGGTAACACTCTTGTCCGACCATTTGTCATTGAACCTCTTTCAGTGAGAAGAGATTATCTCACAACTATCCAGCTGTGAAGCAGATTTACATGAGCGCTCTTCATGTGTTTCAGTGCAACACCAAGCTGCCACTTAGAGATGGCATAAACTGGTCTGGCTGGCTTTGCAATGGAGCTAGTGAAAAGCATCCACCTGGGCTGTTTTAGCAGTACAGTAAAAAGGGATGTCACAGAATCAAGCCAGCTGAATGTTAAAATCTTTGCAAGTGACATTGCTTTACTTACCCATGTAAGAATATCTACATGGGGCCTGAAAATCAGCTTCCTGGGGAATCTGATCTTTTCCATTCATTTGGGAAAAGATGAGAATAGGATGAGAACAGAACTTAATTTATGTACATTTTTAGGAAAGGATGTGGTAATAAAGGACGTCTTTGGATTACAGACAAGGAATCTGGAATTCTTGATAGACAATTAAAGTGGACGAGGTCTGCATATCTAAGTAAGAGTTTATGGTTTATATAATGAACGACAAATAAGCAGCTCAGCCTTTACCTAACTGGAAATCTGTGTGTGATTAAGGGAGATGTGCTCCCTTCACTACCATTAAGTGGAATTCTCCCTTATATCACTGTCATGGGCTGGGATCTGATTTAAACCACGTGCTGTAGCTAGTAGCCTCGGATAAATCAATGCTCTGTGCCTTTCTAAGGTACTGTCTGTCACTGTAGGAAACTTAACAAACTGCCTGTGTGGGAATAACTTGTTTAATCTAAAGCAGAAATACAGCCATCTTGGGGTGAGGAGGCAGAAGCAAGACCAACAGGTCTCCTAACAAATGTGTGGGAAGTACTGAAGTAGCTGAGACCCTCTACTGCAGGTGGTGGTCTGAATTCATGTGGAGGAGGGAAGCCTTCTGCCCTGGAGGTCAGATATACGGTACAGGTATGCACAGCTGAGCTCAGTCCTTTCTGCTGGGTAAGGGACATGGTAACTGATTCCCGTAGGTTTGCACCACTGTGTAGCACCTTTCTGAAACTGGAACTCAATCAGAAACACTACCACAGCTATGGTGCCAGTCACATTTCTCTATTGGGTGCTCTTGGTATGTTAATAAGGTTATGCTGGTCTTGTACGCCTCTCAAGCTTAGGTGGTTGTCTGATCTGCTGGTGGGATTTTCTGGTGGCTTATTTACTTAAGATTCGCAGATCTCATTTTGATGCAGACCTTTAACAGAGGAAAGTAGATGGAATACATATTTCAAGCAGTTCTAGATGAACTGGGATGCACATTCAACTCCTGAGAAGGGCAGGGATGGGCAGTAAGTATAGAGGATTTGGTTTTTGGCTGTTGCCTCTTCAAATGTAAAATCCTCTGCTGTGATTGAAGGGGAGTAGACAGTTTATGTTCAGATGCAGCCCAGGGGATACATGTGCCTGTACCTTCGATAATTCAGACATAACAGCATCTTTATTTTGCATTTCAGCTGCTATTTAAAGCAACCAAACTTAGATGTGCCAAAGCCAAAGAGGGTGTCAGAATAGACAAGTTATGTACAATGTGTGCTGCCGTTAAATGCTGTTAATTGCCTTGGCTGGGCAGCCTGCTATGTCCTGGTTGGTTTCTGTTGTGATCCCAGCCTTTGTTCCTCTTCTGCAATGGAAACATTTCTCCTTATTTATTTTTGCGTGAGAAAACATGTTTCCATTCTGAGCCTCTAGATACCACTCGGGTGCCCCATGACCTCTCCTCATGGGCCCGGCCCGTGTAAATGACCAGACGAAGGAATGTGGATGAAGGAAGTGCCATAAAGTAGAAATATCGCTGGCTCGTAAATTCCCTCCACCACAGCAAGATTTCAAAATAAACAGAGCTACAGTCACATAGGACAGCATAACTCAGCAGTGCAAAATTCATCACCGGCTTTTGCAACGGAGCGCAGCCTGACATCAGAATGAAACTCCTTCAAGAGTCCTGTCTGCCTCAAAGCCCTGGCACCAGACCTACATTATGTTTCCATACACGCTTCACCTGGCTTTGTTCTCCAGGTTACTCCTCTCTTCACAAGCATTGCCAGATTGAATCCAGGGTGGGAAGCTGAACTTACTCAAGTCACTGTGACTTGGTTGCCCTCATAATCCTCTGGGTGGCTCTTATAAACATATCCAACTTTCATTTCAACTGTGCCTCTTCAGCCTGCAGCATGAATATATCTGTATCCCCAGTATCTGAGGGTCAACCATGAGTGCTGTCAGCTGCTGGATGCCAGGATTGCTTAGGAGAGTCCAAGCATCTTCTTGCTGCCAGATCTTCTCAGCTGCAGATCACTGTTGCTTCAGCTCTGGTGGTACTTCTGTCTCTGCTTATGAGGACTCACGACCCTTTATTTCTGAAAACAGATTATCCAGACAACATGTAATTCCCAGGTGCTTGAAGAAGAGACAGGCTTATACACCACACAGGGTCTTGGCAACTGGGTGCAATATTCTGCTGTTGGCCACCCATAAGAGGAAGGTTTCTCCTTGGGTTGGCAGCTTTTGAAGAGAAGGGAGCTTTCTCCTAATACTGCATGTACTTGCTCTGCTAAGTAATGAGCAGATGGCCATGTAACAGTTTCCCAAAGCCCTATACAATGTCAAGAATCATAGAATAGTTAGGGTTGGAAAGGACCTTAATATCATCCAGTTCCAACTCCCATGCCATAGGCAGGGACACCTCACA
>JBCJKH010050355.1:0-47167 GCA_039877255.1 Loriculus beryllinus | reverse complement strand
GTGCAGTTAAAAGCATTTGTTCTGCAAACCAGCAAGCTTGGAGATGTGGTCACTAACGATAGTGCTGAAGTTCCTCTTGGAAGGCAGGACCGTCGTTGCACTGAGAAAACAGTGCAGGATGCAGAACACCCTCGCTGAAGAATGAGGGAAGAACATACCCAGCTCCTGAAAAATTCCTATATGTTTTTATACTTTGGCTTCTTTTTTTGTTTTCACTAGAGCATTTCTTTCTTTCAACAATGGAGATGCTGCACCCTAGAGATGGCAACATCTTAGTAATATCATAACTAACAACTTCCATGATCTGAAGGCATGTTGGATACCAATGTTTTCACAAAGCAGATGACTCCTAGGAACAATTAATAATGTGAAGGTTTCTGGTGGCAAATTTCTCACTGAAAGTTTTTTCAGTGCAAAATTTGGTTTATGACTGAAAAGGAAATTATAGATACAATTGTTCTCAAAAACATGATTTTTCATCTGAAAACAGTATTCTTCAGCACACATAGTTTTTCATTAATGCTTGCTTACAAGATTTTCTGTTGTCAGGTTTCAGTTTGCTTCTGCTTTTATGTTTTAAACATATCTTTCCATTCATAATATTGACAATTTTTTTTTTTTTTTAATTTAAATCTTCAATAGTGAGAAAAATATTACCTCCTGCTGCTTTGTGATAGTAGTTGAAAAGCCATATAATTTCAGAACAACTGATAAGGAAAAAGGCAAAAAACAATATGAAACAAATGAGTCAGAAGAGGGAACTGGATCGAGGATGAGAATGAACACAGAGAATGAGAAACAAATCTGAAATACTCCTCCATGAGAACATTGTCAGAAAAGTTCCCTTCCATAAAATCAAGCACTTACAGACAACAACTGACCATAGTATCTAGATATACGAAAGAGAGTTGAATTTACCTTGGCAGCAAGTCCTCGAAGTCCTGTTAATTTGTAGGAGCAATACAGAAATGGGACTCACACTTTGTCTGCTGGTTTTCTCATCTCTAGATACTCCAGGAAACCCAATTGCTTCAAGACCCTTCTCTCCTGCATCTCCTCCCCTCCTCCCCCACATCCCCAGTGATTATTAAGTGCTTTCCTTCCAGCCAGCAGCTGTTTTGTGCAAAATGGTCATTTTGTAATCCACAATGCAATCACAGCACAGCTGTTCTGGGAGATTATACAGGAAGTGATTGGTGCTGTGCCCTGGGACTAAGTGCAGAAGAGTGACCTGTATTGACTGAGCAGAAAGTTTTCATAAAACACAGAAAGATCCCAACCATCTCCATGTGGTGGCTGTTTGGGAGCTTGGATGGAGCGAGTTGGAGGCTTTCTGAGGGACCTTAGCTCAGAAACGACCAGTGTCAGGACTGACCTTAGCATCATGTCACCCCTTGCCTTGTGCACTGTCTCAGCAGAATGGCAATAGGCCACGAGCCCCATAGCCCTGGGCCAGACCTCCCAGTTGGAGAAAGGGGAGAAGAAAAAGAAGTGGGGAAAGGAAAGTTTGCATCTTTGAGAACTGAGGATTTCAGACCCTGAAAAGATGCTAAGCCAGCTCTGCCTATGGGGAGATTTTAATGACAAAAGGATTCCCTCAGCAGAAGCATTGCTGAGTGGCAGACCAGCATCACTACCATAACAGTGATGAGTCAAACAAGTCCAGTATTCAAAGGATAGGAGTGTGGAGAAGCCTGTCAGTGTCCCTCATAGTGGCTGTTTTACCAAGGTATGAAGTTCACCAGGAATTCCAGCTCCCAGCAGTTTCACATCAGATGAATTTGAGAAGCTAGTGGGGAAAGGCAGGAAGATTCACACTCACCCTAAGTCCCCACTAAGCTTTTGTCCTGAAAGTTTAAAGGCTCCTACAATACCTGGGGGTATTGATACACCTCATTTAGCACCAGAACAGTGAGAAGTAAGAATGGCATCACCTCTCATGAGAATGAACTGCCACTAAAAGGGCATGAAGCAGTGCCACACTGGATCAAAGTGCAAGGAAAAGGAGCATCCTGAAAGCATGCACTCCATCTTCCCTGCAAAGGCTTTGCCCAGTGTCAAGCGGGTGAGACCCCCACCACCACTGGGAAGGATCAAGGCAGATTTCCTGTGTGTTTGACCTGCTGCTCTGAGGGGACAGAGGAAACCAGTGATCCATCTGCTCTCATCCCTGGTTCCAACACCAGAGCTCAAAGGCTGGGAGGCAGGTGTACGAATCTCCCTAGGTGACAGCCCCTGCAGCTGACAGGTTCACAGTCCCATATGTGGGCTGTGCTATCACAGGCTCCTGACCCTTCCCGCCTGAGCAGAACAGTTGGTAGTGCTGAGGCTGCTTTAATCCTAGTCACTGCATAAACTCCTCTAATATAGATAATCATTTCTAAGGCAGGCTAACTGAAAGCAATGCTAAATGTTTCCATGGGCCATGGACTGCCTGCAGGTTATTTGGTTAAGGCAAAGGTTCTGTTTGACAAGGTGTACTTAATTTACTGGAGAAAGTAGAATAAAGTTAACACTGTTTAAAAGGAGAGTGGTAACTTTTATTTTATTTTTATTATTCAGTTTATTTCATTATTAAGTCTGGACACCTTAAATTTGGCTTCTAAATGCTCCGTAAAAAAAATCTTGGTTTTCAGGCTCAAGGATAGATAAAGTCCATCTCTCTACTGATAATCCTTAATGTTAATAAGTTCCTAACTTTAAGCTTGATAAGATTCTCATTAAAATCCAGGATGCTATGTCAGTTTCTAAAGCTAGGGTCACAGCATAAATATTGATGAAATGTGAATTAATTAGATTTGTATGGACAAGAATTCAGGTTGAAAAATAAATTTATCAGACATATGCTACAGTTTCCAAAATACGAATGTAGCAGGTTTGGTGTTCTGAATAATGGCAGATATTTATCCTTCCAGGAGATGGCAATCTTTCTCTAGTCATCTTTTTGGGAGTCTGCTGCTCAAGCCTATTCTGGGGAGAAACAACGCCCAACTTTAGACTTTTATTCCTTCCCACCCCATCCCCCACCCCCACCCCCGGCTTCTTTTTTCCTTCTATCTTCCTCTTTTTTTCCATTTTTATAAACACCGTTTATTTACCTTGCCTGCAATGTGGGGGCTGGGTCCTTCTCTTTGAGTTACCTGAACGTGGGGAGACTTCATTGGTAAAAATCATTGATGAAAAAAGAGGAATGAATGCAGGAGCTTAGCAGGGTATTTGTTCCACCGTCTGCCCTGCACAGAACTATTCTTTCTAATACATTTTCCAATATTTTGTCAAGTACCATATTAACTTTCTCAGTGTGTTTCCATCTCCAGGTTATTGCACGCAGCTCAGAGAGCATCAACTCCAGAGCATGTTTCCTGATGCTCAAAGAACTTCCCTCAGTGAAATTTCATGGTGGGATGGGTTTGATTTGGGTTTTAGTGCTGGTGTTGTTTTTAATCTCCACTCCAGCCTTGCCCTAATCTGACCATTTAAGGACAGGAAAACCAAGCTGTATCTGTCTTTCACCCTACCATGCCTTCCAGTTTTCTCCTCTATGTATCTGATATTTCCCACCATAACTTGGCTTAGCTAGAGGTTTTGGGTGTCTCTTTCTCTTTGAACTCAGCAGCAGCCAGTCCCTGATGACTCGTTTAAAGTTTGCCCATTGAAGTGAATGCCCATGGCAGTTGATTTCTGGCACAATCAGTCAAGTGCTTTGCTTATAGAAACAAAACAAGGAAACGAAATGTAAACCACAATCCTAGAACAACACTTCTGTGGAGATTGCCAAGTCTAAAAAAGCCTGGGCGTTTAAAAGTGATGCATTTTTATCCTGGCTGTACTCGATACATACTTTGAGTGCATTCTGCCCCAAAGCGACACCCTCGACTCCAGAGGCTGTTGGTGGAAAAGAAGGACAAGGTGCCCTTATCAGATAAGGTCCAAAATTGCCATACTTAACTGGCAGGTCTCAAGAGGTACAGGCTCTTCATAGCCCTCCATGCAGCAATCCTCTCCAGGGGTATCAAGGATCATACATGCAGTCCTGACTTTGGCCCTTTAGCTGTCCTGAAGAGGAATAGAGAGGAGGAAAAGTGACCATTTTGGCTGCTAAGGTCGCTATGTGAAACCTGGACAAAGATGGGCGCATACTCATCCCTCATTCCACACATTCCTCACACATGACACTTCCCACCGCTCCTGGTTTTGCTGCTTTTTACAGAAAGACTATCCAGGACTGCAGTCCTCTCCTGTACCACCACACAGAAAGCAGGATGTCTCTTGGGTGGCAGTGACACCGAGAGAGCCAAGCTTCTCAAACCCAGTGACAGACTGCAAATACCAGATTTCTTCCTGAGCTCTGAATAATTCCACTCAGATTGTAACCTTTATTTAGCTGTTTGCATGATGCATTAACTCTTGCTCTGCAAATGACCTCGCCAGGCATATTTTTTGAAGTCTAAGCACATTTAAAGGTGAATTCTGTTTTTAAACATGAACTGCTTACATTGCTAGACATCAAGTCTATGGCAGAATAGAAATAAAGATTGAATTGGAATAAGTAAATGCATCTTAAAGATGAACAAATAAGCTTGCCATCAGTTTGGACCTAAATACATTTTCCCCTGCCTTTTTCTTTTCATCATTTTTTTTAATTTTCATCTTTTTTTTTCTCTTTTTTTTTTTTTTCTTGAAACAAGCCTTACTTACTTTGCTGGATTTTTTTATAATCTTTATGCTTATCAATGATTCATAAACCACACAGAAAATTTATATGATATGAAAAGAAAAGAACCTCAAATGCAGCAACACACACTTTGAGGACCCACTGGGGATTCTAGATACCTCAATTTCTAGGTAGGCAACATAAGACTATTTAAAGGGGGTTGCTTTCCACAGAGTATTTACACTCTAGCAACTCTAGAATGTGTTCACCTGAGCACACAGAAGAAAATGTTAGTTAAGAAATTTAGCTAACCACTAAGAAATTTAGCTAACAATAAGCAGACTAGAAAACAACAACTTTTTATATAGATCTATAAGGATGTTCAAGAGGAACCAGTCCACAACAGGGTGCATACAAAGCCCCAAGTAGATAAACACCTTATCCACTGCTCACTATCCTCATCTGCTCTTCTGAGGCATCCAGTGAAATACTACAAAGTGATCATGGACTATCTATCCCCACTATTCCTTTCTGACTGAACATGTAGAAGCCGAGAAATCTCATGAGATCTGCTTTGAAATGTACCATCTGCCATTTTATTTAGGGGTTAATTCTCTCTGAGTTTGCTAATTCATAACTGTACTTTACAGCAGCTGCAGTTCTGGCAGGGCATCCACTTCTGCAGAATGCATCTTTGTAATTTGGTAGTCCCTTTCATGAAAATAGTTGCCAGTTTTAAATCTGTCACTTATGGGATCTCAGTCTGTTACTCCACAGAAACACAAACATCCAGACTCAATGACTGTCACAGGGTTATGGGATTTTTTATCATTAAGAGGGACCATTGCAACCACATAATCTCATCTCAGAGGTAACAGATTCCAAAGAACTTGAAACAAATATTTCCAGTGATACACAGAGCTCCTGCTGGAGCTATAGCACACATTTTATACAATAACTAGTATCAACTGTGCAACAGAATATGATGGAAAACCATCACATCCTTAGAAAGGTTATTCCAGTGGTTAATTAGCCTCGTTCTTACAATTTTTCTTTTGATTTATGAGCAGAGTCTGCTTTAGTTTCCCAACCTCACGGGGCTGCTCCAATACACAAATAAATAGCCAGTGAAATGATTTCCTAAAAATGTTATTGTAAGAGTCACAAATCAATGCATTGCATTAGAGGCACACAGGGTGAGCTAACAAGCTGGATGACAGCCCAAATTCCTGGTTCTGTACTTGGCTCTGACACGTAATATTCCCCTCCCATTAGCCAAGTCATTAGTGATGCATTTACACTGCAGTCAAACCAGTGGCAATGATGGGGAGTAAACATTCAGTGCTTGTTTTAACTTGGTGTTGCTAGCAACTTCCCTCCAGCAATATGGAGCACAAAGCAGGGTACAAACCTCAGTTCAGAAAAGAGCAGAGCAAGCTCTGCTGAGCTACACATTGCCATGGCTGGGCTGATAGCTCAAAAATACTTCTTGTTTCCCTGCCCTATAAAGTTGGGTCTTCATAATCATTCCCACAGATGCAAATCTACAGCACAGCTTATCCATTTTGCTATTGGAATCAGCACAATGCCGGTGGGAAAGAAACATTCTGTTTTGATAATGACAAAACTCGAGGATCTAGAATTAATCTGTGCAAAGAGTACATCCCATATGCAGGTGACCTTGGAGTCAAAGAAACATTTAGTATCAGTTTTAAAGAAAAAATAATTGAAACAGTACAGTTGAACCATACTGCACTTTGGTTTCATGCATGGAAATGAGTAAGACAAAGCAATTGTTCTTTGCTTCAATTTATCTTTTCCTCCGTTTCACTGTGGTGAATCAGAATAAGCTGATCTAGAGGAAGCCTCCAAAGTTTATCTAGTCAATCCACCTACATCAATATGACCTCTGCACCCTGAAGACCTTCAAACCTACTGTTAAAATTTTCTGCAAGTCAGATACTACTCCATCCTGGACTGAAGGCTATATATTCCCTTGTCATATCTTGATTCTGATCAAATCACAATATCCAACAGAAAACTTTTCCATTCCTGCTAAATGCCACGGTCTCCATCCCACATCTGAATTATTTACTCACATGGGTTGTCCCCTTGGAGGCCATTGGAACTACACGATTTACTAAAGTTATACTCACGCGCTAGTATTTGAGGAACCAGTGCTTCAAAGGAAGACTCTAAGCTATCAGGAGAAGTTTGGAAATCAAAAAGAGTGAGTAAGACAGAGAGTTAGCTTTTCTGAGGTGAGGCGTGGGAGGTGTTTTCGTTCTTTAGCTATTAAAAACTCCTTGCTTTGCCAAGAAAAAGAAAAGAGGGGAGAGAAAACTAGGAGGTGAAGGATTCATGAATAAAGAGGGAGCGTGGCAAGAGATACAGCAACCAAGGCAGCCAGAAGGCACAAGTGAGTTTCTCAGGCTGGCTTCCCTGATGGAGCAGAGATGGTTGTAAGCACAGGTCAGATATGCCAGTCTAATACGCTGATCTAAAGGGAATAATAAAACCAGCCTTCTTTACAGTGCTGAGCAGAGACATTATGTTACAGTGAGCGCTTTGAAAACAAAGGTGCTAGATGTTATAATTGCACCTTTTATCTTCCTGGACATCTTGCTAATTATCCAGGTTTGAGAGCATCTCCATTTTCCCCCAGATTTAATGAGGATTTAAGATCTCTTCCACTCCTTCATGGCATTCTGGAGCTGTGGCTTCACAGACAGTCATGCTGTGGAGTGCCATTCCTGGTGCTCAAGCCCCTCATGCCCTCGCACATTGTGTCGGGAAGCACATCAGACCTGCTTGTACACTGGGGAGAGGACAGGTCAGAACAGGGTAGCAGTGACACAAGTTTGGGCCCCCAGCCCCATGCCTTGGAGGTCGGGAGGGTGCAGGCAGTGCTGGGAGCAGGCAGTGTGAGTGCTACGGGTACAGGGTGGATGCAGCATATGCGTGCCATGGCTGGGGAGCTGCAGGGTGCCCAGGCTTCCCTACATGCCCTGAGGGGAAGTTTGGCCTGGCAGATGAAATGGAAAGGAGAAGTACTTTGGGCACTGCCAGCAGGGAGGTTGGGTGTCTCCTGTTTTTCTGCTGAGTTTTTTTGGTTGGGCTTTGTTTTGTTTTGGTTTTGTATTTTCGTTTCTCTCTCCTCCTCCTCCTCCCTCTGTTCCTCCCTGTTTCCTCAGAGCCAGGTTTCTGCTTGCCTGGGCAACCCTTGTACCACACATAGAGTGGGGACACCACTTCCCACAGGCAGGAGGTGTCCAGGAGCGATGACACCATCCTAGGCTAGGAGAGGTCAGAGAGAGGTGACCTGGTCACAGTCAGGGCCTTTCGTGCAAGTCCATTGTAACCTGGACCTTAAATCATGCGCTATTACTTCTACCAGGCCCACAGTTTAAAAAAATAACAATGAACTGTCCTTCCTGATTCCTGTTTTGTTTTGTTTTTCTGAGCAGTATCAGGCTATAATTACTCAAAGGCTCATTATTTAGCCAAATTGCGGGGAGGGGGAGGGGGGGGCAGATTTTTCTGTAGATGGCAATAGGAGTGCTCTTGACAGAAAAATTGTGATTTATTTTAAAGCAAGCCATTGCTCTGAAGGTGTCTCTTTAAAAGAAGAATTCATTCAGATTTTTTAAAATGTGGATAAACCAGAATATTCCTCTGCCAGCCTTATTCTCAGAAACAGCTAAGTGGTTTTGACTCAAATTAAAAACAAACCTGAAAAGAACCTAATAAAACAACTGCAGCAGATGTGAGCTACATGATGCTGGCTTCAAGTCTGGCAAAGACAAAAGAAACCAAAGCCAAACCTTGTGATGGGACGTGTGAAGTGGCTATTGTAATAAAAGGCGATGCTACTAGCAATGTTTTATATGTTCTGTGAACCCGTTAGTATGCTAATCTCAACATTAGTCTTTCCCAGGTAGCCAAAGATTACAGTGGCTGAACTTTAAAATTAAGTGTGGCCAAACAGCTTGACTGAACAAGAATTATTTGCCATCACCTGAAGAGGGTAAGCATGAAGGAAGGAGAACATTTGGCTTACGTGTTACCATGGGCAGAGCTTAGGGAAATTGGGTCAGGCAGAATGGAAAAAGAACCTTAAGAAACCTCTTCAAACAGTGAGAAATAGTCATCTCATGGGAAGCAAAGGATGCCCATTGCTTAAATCATACACAACCAGACTGGCTAATGCACTGGAAAATGTACGGTAGGCAAGAATCTTGCAGGAACTGGGATGGGCTAGAATGTGAGAAGATGGGCCGAATAAGCTAGCAAGATTTTCCCATCTCTAATTTCTGTAACTTATTTTTGTTGTTTAAACTGGCTGTAGTTTGCATTGCTTCAAATTCTTTCACAGGAGTTACAGAACCTCTGAGCCAGGCAAAAGATGGGGCTGGGGAGAGAGAGGTGGGTGTGTTTCCTGAATGACACACAAAAAACCAGAAGCCTGCAGCTTCACAGAGGCTGTGAAACTAGAAAGACTGGCTGGAGACAACAGGAGAGAACACAGCCCGAAGGCTCCTGCCAGCCTGAGCTATGCTGAGGACATCATGGGTGAGGAGTAAAGATTGGGTCAGTAGTAAAGAAGCTTTGAGAGAGTTGTGATCCTAATTAAGAATGCTGTGGTCACTCATGGTCAGTCTCCAGCACTGGAAAGAAGTGGGAAGGCTCAGCTCTTGCTGTCTGCATGACTCCCCTGCTGGTTTTCCCTGAAGGATTTTTGAGCTGGAAAAACATTTGGTTAAGGGCTTTTTTCCCCACTCTTCTTCCTTTTAAAGCAAGAATTTTTTTGTTTACTTTGGTTTGAAATCAGCTTTCAAAACACCGGATTAAAACACAGATTGCAGAGCTGGTCCTTCACGCCTTTGTTAATCCAGCGCTGGACACAACAAACATCCTTAATTACTCCCCTTACTGAAGCCTCACATGCAGCTTTACCAATGTACCACAGACCTTACTTTCAAAATCCCTAGTATTTTGCTTCATGACTGGATGCAGTCACAGGTCAGCCGCTCCCTTTCATGAGACTCAAAACAGGTCATTGGCCTGTACGACAGCCTTTTACCACTCATCTTAAATTTGTCTGTGTTGCAATCCTAAGGGTGTCCTAGAGGTCCACTAATGGGTACCTGAATGAGCAATCCTCAGTCAGCCCTAGGAGAGTCTGTCTGTCCTACTGTACCACATGTTTTACTATTCCAGCCTTGGAACACCTCCTCGTTTGGGCTAACACAGCAGTTCAGCATAACACCTCCCTCTGCAATAGTCATACTCTGGGTTTGGGATGACGGTGATGTTTGAAGTGCAATATTGCTTAGATTCTCCACAGAACCATTCTGGAATTTATTGGTGTTTCTTTCCACCTACAATCTGTTACAGACCTTAAATATGTGCTTCTCAGCTTTGCTGGAGCTGATCTGCTGTTCCCCTTAAAACGTATTTAATAGTTATTAAATGAATATTAAAATCTGTAGTGATTGAACTGCCCCACCTCCTTCATAGCCATTTTTACAGCTGCCTTAACCTCCTCACTGGAGATCTGGAGACTTCTTTTAAAAACTCTAATGAGGCCCTCAAGAGGCTTTGAGATTCTCTAGGATGGAAAAGCTATTGAAGTCTTTTCGTTGTTGCTAAAGAAACCTGTGGGTTTCAGATCAAATCTGGTAAGGCACAGAGTGTCCCAGACAGCACCAATTGCTGTCTTGGGGATGTATCCTGGTGAGTGGAGGGACGGATGTCCTTCTTTACTGTATTTCCTAATGGGAAGATTCCTGTACTGTATCTTCTTCACTTCTTCACTCTCAGGCTTTCACTGGGGCACAGGCTCAGACACCTGGCTCATTAGAACATAAACAAAATGTACACCCAGGGAAAGCGACTCAATGCCTGCAGGATCTCAGCCGCTTTATTACATCACTGCTGGGAAAACGACCACGGCTTGGAATGCTTATGTCCACACCCAGAAAGCTTCTTTCTCTTTTTCTGAGCCCCTCCAGCCCCTCTTGGCTACTGGGTTATATATAGGTGCTGAGACTTCCCACAGAAGAGAGCAGCAGGGAGTATAGGGATTACCACTTCAATCTCCTGTCCTAGAGGCAAAGAGATTTAATCAGGTGCTTTCCATAGATCTTAGGGCTCCTAGCAGTGATGATGGAGAATGAGTCTCTTTCTGATCTTTAGGAGGTTCTCATAGAGGCTTTTCCTGTAGTGATCGCACCCATTAGGGATACAGGTACATGTTCTGGACACTGCAGAACCCTGCTCTGACCCCATTGTGCACAGCATTCAGCTTTGGGCTCTCTCCTGCCTACACTAAGGCCGTGTTTCTCTGACATCTCTGTCTTTTTAGGATGACATTCAAGCTGGACTGAAAGACTCAAAATGACAAGGAACTGACTGCCCTGAAACAGTCCCTCTGGCTAACCAGACTCACACTTTGGAGTGCACACCCTATTTCTAGATGGCCTTCAACTGCCAGCCACTGAGGTGACTTCTGTAATAGTAAGCTAAGCAGCTGAAGGTATGCACAAGCCCCGTCATGCAATTTTCTGCATTGTTAAACTGTTAGCATGCTTCATGGAAGGCTTTGGCTTGTAGCAGCAAGTACTCTCCTACCAACAGCAGGGCTGAGCCTGACACCACAGGTCAGGACATTGTTCCCAACAAGTTATTTGGTCAAAGCTACCTTCTCTGGGGAAGAAGAACTTTTATTCAGAGGTATGTTGTGCCATCTGCCCTCAGGTTCAGAAAACCAGCCCTGGATCACTTTATTTACTAGTGTAGGTGTAACGAGATTTCAACAAGACCTATTCTGCCAGCATTGTTTACTATTAGAACTCTCTCTCCCAAGAGAAGTATTTGTAGACTGTGACTAAGTCAATTCTTAACTTTCTCTTATATAAACCACATTTTGAGTCCTTTCCAGTTTTCAGCATCCTTTGAAAAATATAAACAGGAAAACAGAAGACTACTCTGGTATGATCTCACCAGCCATGCCTGTATTCCAGGTCCTTCCCAGCTTCCCTTCCCCTTACGAGCTTAGCACAGGGCACAAGTCCTCCTGTTCGTACCTGTGTACTTAATTTTCAGGGCCAGGAATTCTACATGTACGGGCAACTGGACAATATATTAATCTGGTCCCTAACATGAGCTGTCAGGGAACCAGGATTTTAAAGGGACTAGGACACCTCTTTGACACAGAGGTTAGTGGGACTGAAAACACGTAAATATCCCATTTGCTATTCCCCTCATACATTTAGGAGTGATGTCTTTCCTAAACTGTTGAGGTTTTTAGCTTAAAGATTATTTACCATGATGCCCACATCCTCTGTAGTGGCACTGTGTTTGAGGATACTGACTCTAATCTCCTTGGCACATCCCACATACATACAACACTTTGCTATGAGAAGGTAGCCATGGCATTTCATTGTTGGAAGGAACTCAAGAATCCACCTCTGCCTGTGCAATTTGAGGTGACTTTGCTGTTGTTGCCCTCCCCACTACTACTAGTGTGACATGCAACTATACCAGCAATTGAATTTTTATGATAAATGAGTTCAATACCATCAGGCTAAAAGTTTACTCCATAGGAACCCCGCTAGAAGGGTTCCTATGACAAGCGGATCCCTCCCTGGTATGTACTTTCTGAAGTCTAACCGTTGATAAGCTTTCATGCAACACAGGTTGCGTTGGTTGTCTTTGCCCCTAACCCTACCATCCACAAGGCTTCTGCATCACAGCCCACACACTCTTACATGCCATGGTCTTGATCATCACATCGTAACACGAAAATAACTGTACTACAGATGAGAGGGTGGTTTTATATGTTAGGCATTGCTCTTGAACACAGTTCCAAGCTCAGCTGGTCTACAGAACTGCCGCTCAGCCACTGCATGTGTCCATAAGAGCACAGCAAGGCTTGGTCTTTCCTGCTCACAGGGATGTTGGTAATGTCAAACCAGGGAGCCACTGCAAGGTGATAGAAATTAGGTGAGCACGTAGGCAGTGTCAGCCTGTCACAACACCCACTTGCATGACTTGTTACACTGGGGCAAGCACTGCACTGTTGCAGAACAAATATTGCGGAGTTTCAGCCTCACCAACCCTCTGAGGTGATGCAGCTGTCAGTGCCACCAGTAGCACTCAGCACCAGTGTTACCACCTTGCTAGGCAACCATCACAACATGGTAATGGACTGTCAATATATGCAGAAAGGTCAGAAAGCCAAATCTTAAGCAGCAATCTCCAGGACTTCTTTTGCAGAACTCCTGGTGGCTAAGTATCTGAGGAAATGGAGATTTTCTCCAGCAAGCAGTATTTGCATGGGTAATTAAAATAGAAAAAAGGAAAATAAAAGCCTCATCCTGCTTTGCAAGCACAGGGGCAGATTGCAACCATGAAGCTGAATTTCCCAGCCATCAGAATGAGTTTTTCTCCTTATCTGTCTCTTTTTTCTTTTCCCCAGGACAAAATCTGCACTCTCTGAATCAATGGCAAAGTTTCAGGGCTTAAATCCAGCCCCCTTGTAAAACACCATACCTGCCACACTGGGAGCTTAATGTCAGCCCTTGAAAATGACTGATAACATCTACTGGGGTGCTGCTGCTTGAAGGGACAAGACTGCCTTCAGCAGAGAGCAAGCTAGGTGGCATTAAGTGCCACTAGATAAAGCTGAGCAAGCAGGAGACTTATTGTGCTAACCCTTATCTCCAGAAACACCTTTGACATGCAGAATGTTTGTTCACTGTGATTACCTGGGTGGAGAGGTTACTGTTGCTCAAATTATTTACTTTTAAAACCACAGTTATTTGCCTCCACCCTGCTCATGCTGCCCTGTGCATCCCAGCACTAGCATAACTTGAGTGTAACTGGGGAACACCAGGAAGGACTGTACAGAGTGCTAAGAGGATGTCTCCTCAGCGATACATCTTGCAAGCCACAGAGATGTCCATAGGGACCAGCCATGAACACAAGAGACCAAGAGTGTTTCCTGCTTCTGCTACTGGGCAGAGGAGTCCCAGGGGAGCAGAGGACACAAGTGAGGAACAACCAAGCCCAGTAGAAAGGCATCTATTCTTTCCCCTTTTCCTGACTATGCCAGATCAGAGGCCAGGGTGGGTGTGAATTAGGCCAATAAACACAGCTGTACAGGCCTTATGTATAGCATGGATGTGCTCCCTCTCATCCCAGCTGGTGAGAAGTACATCTGGGTCTCTCCTCCTAGTGCTCCATGCATCTCACAGACACTTGCACTCTTGTTCCTTGACAGCTGCCTGAAGGGAGCAAGTGGCAAAATTGAATGGAAAAGCATGGTTTTGAAAATCCTGGTTACTGTGCCACCACCACTGCACTGACAAGAAACACTTCCAAGTGTGAAAGGGAGCTGGAAAATCAGCACTGGATTCTGTTTAGAAGGAGCCTGAGTTGCCTGAGGTCACTGGAAACACTTGCATTGATATTTTATGGAGCAGGGTCACACCCATAGTCTTCTTCTCAACCAAAGCTAGTTCATTTCCTGGCCTGCAGTGTGTTCTCCTGTGTCCAGTTCAGTTTTGGACCAGACCAGAACTGACAGGCTAGGCTTCCGTTACTAAGTTTCCTTTGGGAAGCTATTCCACACACTAACAAAAGTCAGTTGCTAGCAAAGATTTCCTGATATTCAGCTGAAAATTTCCTTCCACTCAAACTCTTTCCATTACTGCAACTATTTTCTTTTGGATCTTCTCCCTTAAGCAGTGTATTCCAGTTGCTTCCATCCTTCCAAGACAAAGTTTCATCATTGTGTGTGCAAGCCCAGCTTTTTAGAAGAACTGCCTGTCCCAGCCTTGCCCTGCCCTGGTTCACCCGCCTGTCAAAGGAAGCACACCACTTGCAGTGCTGGCAGCAAGAGCCGGTGACAAGAAACCACAACTCCAGAACTATAGGAATAGCATCTGTGACAATCTCCTGCTGCCCACAGCAGGTGAAGAGTCTACAATCCTGATGTGAGAGGACTGCTTGCCTCCAGAGGCAGGTCTCACTGCTCCTGATGACCTCCATGTGGTCACCAGCAACAGAATAACTGAGGTGGGAAAGTCAGCATCACATGTATAGAAATCTTCCTCAAGGTATCCAAACTGAAGGGCACATGCAAAGAAAATAGCTTTCCTTCAGGCCAACTCTTGCACTTTGAAACAGGGACTCAGATCTCTGTGATGGCCATACTAATGGTCACAATTACATTTCAGCATCACACTTACCTCTAAGAACAGTGGTGGCTTATATTTCTGAGCAGCACCTAACAGTATTGCCATAAAGTAGATAACAGTAATAATCATGAGGAGTAATACGGTTTGGTTTGTTTCCTCAAACAGTTAGAATAAGATGTCAGTAAGAGTAATGAGCATTATGCTTGCATTTTATACCAGTGCAAATTTAATCCCAGCACTAAAAAGGTATTTCTTTGTGTATGCGAAGCCTTAGGGACACTTTAGTTCCAGGCACAAGCAGCCATATTCCCCAAAATACATGTCTATTCCAAATCTTCTAGTGATTGCATCACACAAAGAACAATTCTAGCTTGATATAAGAAAAAAAAAGTAACTTATTCACCAGAGCTATTAACCCCTTGTCCTCAGCAGTCTTCTCAGGGAAACAGTTATAACATGTGAGTCAAACTGAAGTAACATGTGGGCTGAATAAGGCCCAGATAGGTGCAGACCATTATATTATGTTACACTACGTGGAATAGCCTAGAAAGCTAAACTGATTCAGACAAGTCCCTATAAAATGTGCCATGGTTTAAGTCACTTCTGTTCAGTGGTTTATTACTGTCCTCTCAGCTCAGACACATGAGCTGAACTGTGCCCGTAGTAGTATGAAGTGAAACAGGACAGCACGAATCACACCCTGCAATAGTTAACTTTTTAAAAGGTGCCTTTAAACAATCAGGGGTTGAGAACTAGAAAATTGATACAGGTCTTTTATAATATATTCCTCTGTCTACTGAGGGCATGTACATTAACATCGATTCTCAGAATAAAGCTCACTTACTTAAACAGTAAAAAATTAACAACCAACTCTTAATGGTTCCCAACTTACACTAATGTAGAAGAACATAGCCTCTCCAGTCTGCTCAGATTTGCAGTACAAGAAGGAGCATCAGGGTGAATGTTTCCAGGCAAGCAGGCATACCATAAGAGTGCAACAATACCTTGGTGTATTGCTAGAAGTTAAGGTAGTTGGACACATTCAGGTCCCAGAGACCCAATACAGTATGAAACACCTCAGCAGTGAGCTCTTCAGGGAAAGGGGTGTGTTGCAGGGCACAGAGAGTCACTGGCCTTCATAAGAACATAAAAGGAGACAGAATCCCATTGAGAAAGAAACAGGACAAGCCCTTTATTTTTTTGTTTGGGTTTTGTTTTGGTCTTTTTTTTAATTTTTTTTTTTCTGTAGGGAAAAGACACACTTGCTTCCTCTGTGCCGGTCTTTAAATACCAGATCAATTATCTTTGTCCTACTAATCATGACAAGGGTATTGATGACAATGATGTGTGGTTGCTAGCATTGTAAAGCACTCAGTAATGCAGTCATAGATAAAAGCATCTACAGGATAAGCAAACACAGAGATAACAAGTCTGTTCCAAGGTATTTAAAATGGAATTATAAATTATCCACCTTCCTGGCAAGAAGGGGTCAGAGTACAACAATTTATGTGGGTAAGGAAGATGCAAGAAATCTGAAGTTTGGTCAGTTTGGACAAAATCAGTTGTGGAAGTTGGAACCTACATAATGCTTCAGATAGCTTAATTTAACTGTTCCTAGGTGTGTTTCACACCCCAGAAAAATAAAGCTCCCTTTTTGAATTACTTTCAAAGTGGATATTTGGCGACCTCAAAACTAGAATGCCCTAATCCCAAATAATAATTGCTTTGTGAGGAAGAAAGTTCATAGTCTCGAAGTCTGGCACTTGCAAAAAGATGTAGGGATCACAGGCTTCTTCACAGACTTTTCCTCACAAAGCTCCTTTCTGCAGAGTATTTAGACAGAAGGTCACCAGGGTTGGATTTCAAAGCAAGGAATGTCAGAAGAGATCCTGCAGCTGTGAATGGCCTCCAGATGTGGGCTTTTCTTCTCCAGGCCTGGGGGAGGGGATGAGAATGCCTTTCGTTTGTCTCATAAAATTAAGCGGAAAAACATTGTCTACTGAGGACAGTGGCAGGCAGAGAAGGTGGAGTCAAACTGGGCAGAACAGAACAGGAAAGAAAAAAGCAGAACCACGACTGAAATGGTTCAGGACACATATCATCCTAAATGCTAAAGTTGGTCACTAAACGACATGACACACATTGGCAATCAAAGCATTTGAAATGGAAAGGGCCAGATAAACCAAAATGCAGTTTCATTTGCAGAAAGTATATTGTCTCCTTCCCAGAGCTGCAACATGATCTTCCTTTGTGAAGCAGCCCCAGAGAGGCTGTGGCTGGGACTGCTTGATGTCTGAAACTGTGCTAAAGCCACAGTCAACACGTTTCTCTTACCATTATCCCACAGTCCTGGACCTGTAGCTAGTTACCTTCTCCTTTGCAAAGATTGTGGACAGTTCATGCTTCCTTCCAGCTTATTAATGTAAAATTATTCTCCTCAATTGAAATTAAGCCCCAAGCAATGAATCTGTGCAAGCTGGAAAGACCAGAGACCCTGGGGACAAATATTAGTCAGTTATTTCTGCAAATCTCGCTATTGCAAATACATAGAATCCAAATTTCATTGCTGATATGGAGCTTGGCATTTTTTGCTTGGACAGATGTAACTGGATCAGACAGCCAGACTGTATTTACTGCTCATCCAGCAAGAGAAGACTATGTGTCTCTTCTATCTATCTCCTAAATGTATAAGAATATCTACTGTCCTGGCAAAACTAATAGGGAAGATAATGCTTCTCTCATTTTAAAAACATGACCACAATCTTTACCTGATTTTACTCAAAAGTCCCTATTTCTGGTTTAGGGCATGGCAAAACACACCAGTGCAAAGAACATTAGCAATGTCCGTAAGATCGTCATCTGGAAGTTTGTGGTCTTCCCCATCTCCTTGATTCACTTTCCACTTCTCCTGTAATATCACACCAGGTGTCAGATATTAATTTGGGAAATTACCATAAGAAAAAAAAAATAATGTTCTGCTAAAAACATAAGATTACCTTTACAAGCCCAGGCTGAAGAACCGGTAGCTCTTGTCTGGCAGTCACAAGGAAAGAAGTGTACAAAACAGAGGAAACATAAAGTACATCCCATTACACTTGCTCACCCATCATTAGTCTGCTGTTTAAGCCACTTACGGTGCACAGGTAGCATCTGTGCTGCTTCATTCAGCAGGAATGAATTCATTCAGGAGGAATTCAGAAGGAAATATGCTGCATAGATGCACCCAGCCCATTCATTCATTGTCTTCCACATTCAGTCTGTGGCAACAAGTTCCATTATTCCTTGATGCCTACGTGGAAAAGTCCATAGCTTGTTTATTTTAAACCTGTTGCCTAACCATTTTATCAGGTGCCTTTAGTTTCTGTGATATGGGTCTGCATGAATGTTAGTTCTCTGTTGACATTCTCCATATCATTTTTTTATTCCCTTTGAGTTATCTCTTTTCCAAGATTAGCAATCTGTGCTTGCCCAGAAACTATCTCCTACTTCAGATCACTGTTGATGTCCTCACTGCTCTTACTAATGTTTCTTTATGCTCTTCAAATGAGTAACCAGAAGCACTCATAACTTTCAAACTTTCATCAGACTATGAAGTATACAGAAGTGTAATCGTGTTCTTTGTTTCTTCTGTACTAATTCCTAACATTTCAGTTTGGCTTTTTAACCTCTCCAGAGCCTTGGGAGAGTGTTTTCAGCAGGCTGTCTGCAATGAATCTAAGATCTCTTTCTCTGCTGGCAGCAGCTGACTTAGAACCATTCAGTGTATCTGCAGAGCCAGGCTGTTTTTTCCTTGTGGAGTTCCCTTGTACTAGCTGCCACTGAATTTCATCTTCCATAGAGTGCCCAGTCACTCAGTACCAGGAGATTTTCTGCAGTCCTTTGCATCCATCTTTTTATTGCCCCTCTGGAATAATTGTGGGCCATGAGTAAACAGTTAACTTGCTGCTCGTGTTCCTCTCCAGATCATAGCAAGTGTGTTGAATAGCACTAGTGTTAGCACAGAGCCCTGTGAGGTCCTTCTGATGAGTTCTTTGTCGAGACTGACCATTTGAAGTGCTCAGGTTGACGCCTATTTTCTTACTTATGATCCCATTTGGCAGAGAACTCCACAGTCAGGGCTCTCCTTTGAGAGTGGTCCAGCACACAGGACTGCCTAGCACCAGCCTTTTACAGATGCAGTGTGCTCAGACAGCAGGTATGCGAGGACCCTCTCTGTGATAACTAGATGTAATTGCTTTAATGGCCTGGACCTTAATTAAATATAACAAATCTGCGATAGAAGAAACTGGACACAAATGCTTGCTGGTTTCTCTGCTATTGAGTTCCAAGAGATGTGAGGGTTGCATAGGAAAATGAATTACTGCATGGGAAAGGATGGGACTCTTCAAGTGAGTGGAGGATAGTGTGCAGATCTGTACAGTCCCACTGAAGCTCCTCCCCTCCCTTGATTTGGATCATTCCTGGTATGTCCCTTTCCTTTCTCAATGGGACTGTGATGGCAGACAAAGATGCCTTGGGCAAGTTTCCACCAGCTGTGAACAAGTCTGCACACAGAAGGATCTTCCTTGAGCCATCCATCAAGAGTGGGATGGATCAGAAAACAAATCAGTGGGCCAAGTGTGGGCACAGCACATCCTCCACTCCTCTGTGAAAACATGGGCTCTCTGAGCCAGAATGTCACCCTGTTGTATTCTTCTGGTACCCCTCAGTTCCTCTATATCCAGCCTGCAAAATACGTCTTCTGTTCCTGACTTTGCAGCTGTAAATAGGCTCGTGATCATGTGGACCATGGTTTCAGGTGCCACACTGTCTCCAAGGTGAGAGGGGCCACCTTGGGGGAAAGCAAATAGGAAAGTATCCCAGGCATGAAAATGCTTCTGTGGTTCTTGAGACTGGAATTTCTCTCACACCCATCCCCTCCCCTCTATTCCTACCCACTGCTCAGTGCAGCTAAAACCCAGCAGCAGCAACAGCAGGCAAGTTTAGTCATTCCACCACCTGGGTATTGATTACACATGCAGGTGGGTACCAAGAAAACAAAACCAAGATGCCAGCTTTGCCAGAGGATTCTCCTCAACTCCCAGTTTGGGCCCAGTGCCAGTGCTCACCCTGTTGCATTTCAGCATCCCAGCTCTTCCCATGACAGCCTGGCACGTGTTTATTCAGGCAGAGGCATTTCACTTCACATGTCTTCAGTCTTCATGGGAAGGCAGAGAAATTCCAAAGCTGTTTTCCTGAGTAGCATTGAGCAACCCAACACTACTGACAGTCAGGACAGGCAGAAAACAACAGCTTCTTTGTGTCCGGGTCAAACCCTCCTATTACTTGTTTCTGCCTGCTGACATTTCCCTAGACGGCAAAAGGATTTTTAAATCACAGTGACAAGCTGCCCTTGTATTAAAACCTCAGCTTTACAAACAGCACCTGGTACCCAGCAAGGCACTGGCTGAACAGCAGCCTGCCTTCAGAGACTGCTTTCTTGGGAGGAGAAGCCTCTCAGCTCCACAACTCTCTCCAGACGTTTCGGGAAGAACACAGTGCATACCCAGTGAGCCATGCTGGTGAGCAGCATTAGCTGCTGCTGGGATAGACTCAACTGCCAGCCAGCACAGGGAGAAAGGACAACCAGTAGTTCCTTGTGTATTGGGCAGGATTAGTTTTCAGCAAAGAGGAAGGCTGGAGGCATACATCAATTACCAAAGACTTTGTAGCTTCCATTTTTCATCCTGCTTTCATTCTGCTATCTCTTACTTTGGTATCTATGGCATGCAGAAGTCTCTGTTAGCTTTCAGAGCTCTGTCATGCCCACTCTTCGGCCTATGGCGTGGATATCACCTCAACATTGAACCTTGAAGGTGACAGCACTGGACTGGAATAACCACATGGGAGGCAGCAGAAGGAACCTCTGTAAGCAGCAGTGCAGCCCACAGGTTTTCACTGCCTGATCAGAACTCATCTACCTGGATGTGCCACTGACGCTGAGTCACATGGAGCCCATCCTTGGGATGCACTCTGACATGTCATTTGCTTCAGTTCATTCATTCTCATTTTTCTCTGGTTGATCATGTATCTCAAAGGGCTGGCAGTGCCCAGGCACAGCTATAAAATTCAATCAATAATTTTGTGCCATTGGGACATCTTGCTGATTTTTGTTCCACACGTCACAAAGCATCACCTTTTATAAGCACACTTAAAGTCAAAAAGCCCAAGCATTTTCTTCTTTGTGCTATCCTATCCGCACAGACAGGCAATATGGTAAATGCTCCCTTTTTCCTCACCCTTGTCTACCCCACATCTTCCTACACACTCCCAGCATGGACAGGGACATGATGTCTCTGACTAGTATGAAGGCACCACAGACCAGCCAGGCTATTCCTCAGTCCCACAGTGCTGCTTGGACTAGACTAGAGTGATTCCTTGCCATAGGATTTGAGGCAAATCCTCTCAACAGTGAGAACCTTCAGCTTTTGCTGTCATTGCCACTGATGGGACCACTCAGGGGTGAAATATAGTTCTGAGATTTAGTTCTAGATCTTCAGCATCTGAAGAGCTCTAAATGACATTGGCTGCGTTCTCACTCTCTAAGTGCGTGCTTTATCACGTTGCAAGCTCTTTTCCAGCTGTCTGCTGTCCTTGTTTCCAGCTTTATTTCTTCCACAAGTTCCAAAGGTTCCCGCCCTCTGAACATCTAACTTTGAGATTATTTTCCCCCAGATAATAGGTTTTCATTTTTCTAGTTTGAATCTTGTGTTACTATTTTCTGCCCATATCCTGTCTCAAACACAAGGGAGCCATGAAAGTAGTGACTGTCGATTACAAAAGAAGAAGGAATGGAGTCATGAAAATACTTGTGTTTGTGAATGAATAAGGCACAGAAAGGGAACATATGTGTATGAGGGGAAGCAAAGCATAATTTATGTTCTTTCTCAGAAGACCAATGAACAGCTGACAAGAAGCAGGAGAGCAGGTATCGAGGAAGAAGAGAAAGATTACTTCATTGGGCAGTCTCTGTGCTTGTAGCTTTCTCCCCTCACAAACTCTCTCTTTACCACCAATTTCCTGACACAGCAGCACTGCTTCAGTCCCTGATTCAAAATTAGAAAGACTGCTATGAAGTTGATGCGAGTTTCTCCAGTTCTGCGCTGCTGCAAATAAACTCAGAAGCTGGCCTGTAGCATGACGTGTAGATACTTCCTCATTCAGAAGGGAACCATGCCTCTGTAGCCAAAGGAATCATTTCCCTCTTTGTCAAGGAATGAAAAAGAAAACCTAGAGATTGACCTCTCCCTTTTGCCATAAAACAGCAACAGGAGGGAAAGGACTTCCCAGCCTCCTAAGCGTGCTCTGCACTTTGCTCAGGGACTTGGAGCGAAGAGGTACTTTTCCTATTGACTGCAACACCCATGGTGTTCAGCCGTCTCTGCCCTGCCCTGCCCCTTCCAATGCCCAGCTGATCTTTCCATCTCAGCTACACTCCCCTGTTTTCCTTCTCCTCCCTTCTCACTATGGTGCTTTTCCCCTCCCACCAACCCTCCCCATTACGAGAATACCCGTACAGGTACCACTGCTCTCCCTAGCAAGCCTTCCGCGGGCTGTTCTTCCAGCTTAGTTGAGTAAGCGATCTGCCTGCATGGTTTGTTCATACACCAGGTCCCTTGCAGTCTCCACCATTTATTTTCCTAGGCTAGCACTCTCCTTTCCTGTATACGTGTAAAGCCTGTGACACTATAATGTTACTTAAATAAATGCATCCTAGGATTAAAAAAAAGCAAGATGTTGCAGAAAGTGAGAAGCAAGTACAGTTGGCCTTCACTCATCCTCCAAACGTTGTCTCTGGCTGTACAGGGAGGTCTTACAACTTTCTGAGGAGACCAACATCTGCTCTAAGTCCAGAAAACCTTGAGTAGAGCTAACACATGGAAACAGCCTGTGGGAACACCAGGTAAATAGAAAAACGTCCCATTATTAAACCTCAAACACAGCACAAATGGCACTTGCCCTTGCCTTGGCCTCTTAGCCAAGGTACATTTCTACAGCCAATGACCCAGTTGTAGTCCAGGCTGCTGGGAGGGTCATGCTGCTAATTCCCTTTGTCAGCACTGAATGGAAGGACAATAATAAGGCACGGTCAACTCGTGCCATTTCTTCGTGCTTGCAGGGGGTTTTTTTCTTCACTAAAGTAGTAAAACCTGTCGGTGAAGCAATTGTTAGCGTATACTGCACAATACAGCAGCCACAGAAGGCAGAGATAGAAATGAGCCAGGAGCAGGAGAAACCAATAAAGAAAATGTCCTTGGTTGCCAGAATGGATGACATAGGCTTTCATGTGCAGGTGGAGAATACCACCAGTCACTGCCTCTTTGATGTGGAATGGGAGAGGTGCTTGGGGAAAGTGACAGCTCAAACGGGTCTGCCAGGGTAGAAGTAACACTGGGTTGTACAAGCAAATGTCTTCAGCTAGGCTGTTTCCAATGATAAAAAAAAAAAAAAAAAGAAAAAAGAAGAGATAGAGGTAGAGGTTAAAGTAAGGGAAAATGAGATGAGGAGTGGTTTCCCCTTTCATAAAAATAGGGAAAGACCAGTGAAATCATAGAAATTATAGAAATAATGGAATGGTTTGGGTTGGAAAGGACCTTAAGATCATCCTGTTAGAACCCCCCTGCCATGAGCTGGGATGTCTCACGCTAGACCATGTCACCCAAGGCTCTGTCCAACCTGGCCTTGAACATTGCCAGGGATGGAGCATTTACTACTTCTCTGTGCAACCTGTTCCAGTGCCTTATCACCCTCGCAGTAAAGAACGCCTTCCTTATATCTAACCTGAACTTCCTTTGTTTCAGTTTGACCACCTCATTTTAATGGCTCTCATCTCACCACATCTTCTTTTGCTCCACAGCATGTAAGAAAGTTATGATTTCATAAGTTTCATGTTTCTCAGTTTCAGGTATCTATTCCCAGCCCCAGTCAGTTCATGCTGCCTCTTCCAGGTGTTCAGAACCTCAGCCTGAGCATCACATTCAACCCATGCAACAATGCCTGGGATGGTAAGGCACTTCTAGCCTACCTGGCCCTCTGAGAACCTGTCCAAACCCCTTGGCCATTTGCAAATGAGTTGCCATTTATCCAGTCTGGCAGAATCCCCGAAACTGCTGCAGAGACCACAACGTGAATGTCTGTACTCTACAGCAGCGTGAGATGTCAGAGGAATCATAATCCATCTTCATCTCCCTTTCCAACACAAGATTGAAGTATATGGTCCTTTTCACATGGTAGGACAAAACTAAATTCTAATCACCCTGCAAATTATGATAGGAATGGTTTCCTTATCTCATACCCATTTTTATTTTTTTTTATTCCTCTTACGAAACAAGGAACGTTTTGGGGCTTTCCAGATGTGGTAAGTGGGATGTGGGGAATGCATTCTGGCATAGACCCTACTCATATGCTCAAGTCCTGGAGGAAACAATTGCAGTTCTTGCCTGTTAAAAAGCTTTGACAAACCATTCCTACACAAATACTATAAACTCAAGGTATTTTCAACCCTGTACCTTTCACCCAACTTCAGAAGATCAGTCAGTCTGGCAGGTTTTTTGAAAAATCAGATGTAGATGTTTCTGTTGATTTTATTCTTCATACACTTTACCAAAGTACTTGGGCCAGACAAAACCAAAACAACAAAAATCTCCACCAACAAAAAAGAAGACTGGAAATGGGAAGAGTTACATCTGTTCAGTGTTGACTGCACAATCCTCTCTTTTCTTGTACCACTGAGCTTGTTACATCAGCTTCCCTAAGTACTGGGACACTAGCAGTCCTTGGAGAGACAGGAACATGACAAGACACATTAAAGAAATGATCAAAACCATAGGTGTGACTCCCAATATCTGCTTCCTCAGAACTGAATGAAGCTATAAGGAAACCACCACCCTTTCCTTCATTTGAAGCCCTTCAGGTTTATGAGTGACAACTGCAGTTTATCATATGGCTCTGAGACCTATTATATAGTTCTGCAAATTACTATATCATACCGATAGGTGTGAGATGAACACACAAACATATCAGTTACACCACTACAGAGAAGTATGAAACTTGCTGGTTTCTATTTTTTTTTAAACCCACATGTTAGCTCAGGCTCAATCCCATCTTCTCCATGTCACGACAAGCAAAGAAGTAGCAAACACTGGGGAGCATATCACCACTTTTCCCGCAACCAGCCAGCAGGATGTTGCACAGAGTAAATAGCACATTAGGGAGAGGAAAGGGTTTAAGTATTGTTAGGTGAAAAGACATGCTGTTTAGACTGGGGGGATTAACGTGCAACATGTGTTTGCAGATAGTTACCCAGAAAAGCAAGTCCCAATAGCATATGTTGAATTCATGCTGAATTTGTACTTGAAAGTATCCCAGAGAGCACAGGAACTCAGCCGCACACCTCTTCCAGGTGTAGATTCTGGCATCTAAAGAAACTGGAGAGAGACCATGGCCTATTTACCCTACCCTTTCCCCCCACCCTCCCCCCCGAAACAATATGTTCTAGGTGCTTCAAGCCAAGCTTGACCATACCTCCTCCACCCCTAAATCCACACCCTATCTCCCATTCCCTGTGGTCCATTCCTCCTTTGATCTGGGCTTGCAAAAGCTTGATGTTTGTCTTATCTAATGTCACTGTGGATGCTCATCTTGTTACACCAAGGGCTACTGTGCACATGCAGTAGTGATATCTGCAAACATGTGGGGCATGACAAAACAAGCAGACATACAGCAGACACAAGCTACTTGTCGGGGAAGAGCTTCAGCAAAGGCATGGCACACATGGGACAGCTTCACCCCTATTATTGCACATGGAAATGCAAGTCCAGTTTTCCACATCTGAAATTCTCACGGCTTTGAGCTGCCCACCTCATACTAGTTGGCTGTTGGCATTCAGAAAAGCCTGTGAAATGCATGATGCCAAGGTGAGGGGACACTGTTGACTATAGTGTGAGGACCTCAGGCACACTATGGTGTGAGTGACTTAGTATGTCAAACTGGCAGCATGCTTTATTCTTCTGATCCCATGATGAGACTTTTCATATCATGAGTTTCCTATTGCAACCTGCCTTGTGAAAACCACACACCCTAAAGGAAGAAGTTGCTGGAGGCACGCAGAAAGACCAGATGGGTGGACAGACCTGGCTCTCTGTCACACACACAAAGGCTTAGTGAGCTAACTTCATCCAGAGCTACAGAAAACATGATGAATCTTATCAATATGACACTCACTGTTACCCCTCTCATACCTGGCTTGACAGGTACGACAGCAGGGATGAAGCTAGTTGCTGGCAGGGTACCAGTGCTCCTCCAGGGCCACAGTCACAGCCTATGTGGCCTGTTTGGTTGCTTTTCTTTACTTTGCTGTCTGGGCACCAACATTTCCAGATGGAGAGTTATGAAGTAATGCTCTTGTGGGCAAGCTGACGCTGCAGAACCCCACTGCCTCCATGTGATGCATCTGATGTTGTCCATTGTCTGACAGGCTAGAGAGCAATTTATACAGAACGCGTTTGCTCTCTCTGGAAAATAATGCTTTGCCATTCATGGGTCACTTTATACCCAACTTCTTAGGGTGCTCCCCTGTAGTTGCCCCATGTAAGTGTGTTTTAGATCCAGGTGGTTTTGGCTGCTGGATCTCAGATAAGGAATTCTCTGAGCATTCAGGCAGCTGCTCTCTAGCAGGTGGGCTGTCACCTCTGAACAGGTCTGGGGCAGAGGATGCTTCACCACAACTGAACTCTGGTCCACAGAGTCTACTTTGGGACCACATACTCCAGTATTTTGTGTGCACCTGAGCATCCCTCACTCCAATAAACTCTGCTGGGAGACAAGGGAAGGACAAACGGGCAGTGCAGCTCAATGTAAATGCCAGTCCTTCTGCAGGGTAAGTAAATATATTTTAATATCCCTGGATATTATATTTATGCAAATTATCAAGAAGCACTTGTTTAGAATAATACCTATTCTAACCCATAGGTATTAAATATACTTAGGCTTATTCTGTCCTTGGGAAAGAAAAATCTGTATTTTCTATCACTGGCAAAATTCCCATGGGATTGTCTGGGCACAATGTCTTTGCCCACCAGTGTCATCCTTGCTGCTGTTTCATCCACATCTCTGTTTTTAAGCAGGTTGCTATAGTCCAGAAATTAGACGAGACACATATCAATAACACCAGAGGGAAAGAATAATCTGAAAAATAGCAAGGACTTTTAATCTGTGTAGATTTCAGAGAGCATCAGCTTTGTCTTTCAAATAAATACAACCCAGTGTCCTCCTCATTTAAGTGGGAAAGGCGTTGTTTACCATTTTTTTTATCAGTATCTGCTTATCTCTTTCTGGGCCTCTGCAAAGGCAGGCTTGATTCCTTGCAGTATCAGATCACCAACTCTATCACAATATGTATCACATTTTAACCCAAATGCTTTCTGACATACTTCTTCTCCCTTCACCAATGTCTCAAGCACATTCCCACTCAATATTGCCCATAGCATCCACGAGACAACTACACCAGCCAATTCTCTGCAAATTTCAAGGATTTATTTTTAGAGCTCTTTACGATGACAAGAAATGCTGACCTCAGAAAACTGTGAAACACAAACTCCATATTTCATCTTCCTTGCCTTCTCTCTCTCCATGGAAGCAAACCACCACCATCTGACCAACTCGCTCCGGAGTCACCACCAAACCAGCGCTGAATCTTCAGCATCTCTCCTCCTTGGTATATTCCCAAAAGTTTTGTCCATGCCAACCCCACATGTCCGATTTCCATTCCCCAGTGCCGCCAACTTTGGTGACTTTTCTTTGTGCAGCACGGGGAGAGGATGCTGTGACTCACCCGGCCTCATGATGTATGCCCCCTGCCAACCAGCTGTTTGTTTGTTTGAGTGACTGCATTGTTGAAGTCCCGTTGCCACATTTGTAACTATACTTTTTTCTTTTTTTTCTTTTTTTATGACAACCAGAAGTTCAGTTTTATAAACAGATGCTGTTGTGGGCCTCTGTTACTCAGCTGGATCAGCATCAGGCGTTTTTCCAGCCTGTGGTCTCTACTGCACACTGAGTCAGATGCAGCCCTGCACAGACTTCTTTGACTCGCTGGTTTCCTCCCAGCGACTCTTGACTCGCTGCCAACAAAGCAGGGCGTAGCTCATTAATTTTTTCTCTCTCTTTCTCTCTCCTCCCCGCCTTTAAAGGCAGACTGATTCATAGTAACTCCTTTAAAACAGAGGGGAACGACACCACCCTCCCACACCACCGGAGGAAACTTAAACCACCACCAGGTCACTCCCCTTCACTACAGCTCCGTGCTTCGGAACATCAGCACTGCAGCCCAGCACGCTCCTGCTTCTACAGGTGCCAGCCCACACGGTAAGACCTGCTCTCCAAAATCCTCAGCAACTTTTCTCCCTACTCGGCAGCTGCTCCCCTCGCTCAGCATCTCCTGTCTGCTTTTCTCCTCTACTCTTTGACGTCTCTTCGACTTGGCACGCGAGCTGGCAATGATATGCACCTTAACCTTTCAGCCTTTGCTTTGAAATCCAGCTGCGTTACGGGATAGAGTGATGCTGCAAGGCACCTGATTGCAACCCTGGAGCGACGACAGCAGTGATGTTGTTTTCACCTCCAGGGCATGTGCAGCGAGGGGGTAGGCAAAGGGTGCCCAGCCTGGGCCAGCTCTGGTGTAGGAGCTGCCGTGCTTTGGAGTAGCATTGTTTACAAACGTGGGAAAACGCCAGCTTGAAATGAGGGCTGCTGTTTCACCATTTCTGGCTCTTACTCGCGTTTTTCTGTGTGTCTCTCTCCTCTCCATTTATAGTTTGCCAAGTTTTACTTTAAAACAAAAATCATTCCAATTCATATGAAGTCTGAGAGGCCCCAAAGCTGCAGATTTTGGGGTACAGTGGGGAGGAGCTTTCATTTTCTATTGGGGTCACCCTCATTTTCTCTTGAGGGCAAAGCTAAGACCCAGCTCTTCAGCAAAGCCACACGAGGGACACAGATGCACGCTATGCCTTCCTTGGCAGCACAGATCCCAGAGTGGGGAGCACTGAGAGGAGAAGTGAGGAAGGAGGGGGAATTGTGAAGAGCACCATGGGCTGCATGGTGGGATTTGGGGAGGGAGACACTGATAGGAAGTGTAGGATTGCAGAGACTGTCAATTTTCCCTATTCACCTGCCTTTTTCCAAACAACCACCCCTCCTCCTTCTTCACCAGTTCTCTCACTTCATCTGTCTGCTATGGTTTGCATCCTGTGGTCAAATCTGAACTGTTTTTGAGGTCTGAGAAAGGGAGTGGAGAAAGCCAGTTTGTTGGCACCAGGCTTTGGTTCCTGTTGCAGGAACCCAGCCCGCCCCTGCACAGTTTCATGGGTCTGGAAGAGGCTGAAGCAGTATTTAACCCAGTCTGGCCAGGAATGTCTGGGGCACAGGCTGATGCTGGGGACAGTTACTGTATGAATGGCCAAGAACATGAGCTGACCTTAACTTTATGGCAGAAGGATGGATTTTGTGCATTTCAAGTCCCCTCTGACTTGTGGCTTGGTCATGCAGGGATGCCTCCTGCCTGAGAAATAGATGGTTTTGAGTGGTAGGGAAGCTGATTGAGGCAACGAGTGTTTCCAGGGCAGTCAGCAATCAGTCTGGGTAGAAAGTGTTCTTGGAAGTTGTCATTTAACATGGTCAACAATTAAATCAGTTTGGAAAAATTAATAATACAGAAAAAAATGCTGTGGCGACAGAGCAACTTTCACTCAAAGGCTTTGAATTCCTCAAGGCACCTCTGAGAGCAGCTTTACCTTGGAACTACCCACTTAACATTTCTGGACAGAGTGGGATTCTTTTCTGAGCAAACAGACAAGAGTGAGCTGGGTATGAAAAGTGGAAAACTTGGAGCCCATTAGCTATTGTTCCTATGATAACAAGGATTTAAGTCAGTCAAATGCCTCCACCAAGCCTGCCTTACACAGCTGCCAAACCTGGGGACTCTATGCACTGAAAGAGTGCGGCCTCAATGGCAGCTTATGTCTATTTGCTTCCTTGGGGATCAGCCTAGGGAAAGGATGAAAACTGAGGCATCTTGCTACCACTAAGTGCTGCACCTGGAAGCAAACCCTGAAATGCAGCTCGTTCATGCAAGGCACTACACACCCACCTAAGGAGGTCCTCCCAGTAGGCTCACGTGGAAGCTCCCTCCAGCTATGACTAACCATTCAAACACGAGGCGCACAGCCTGAGCCATTCATCCAAGCTTACCCTCGTGTGAGAGCAGGGCATCCACAATGGGCACGTGCCATGCTGAGGTAGACATCAGGGAGCTGGAATCATGCCACGCCACAGGGACACATTATTGGAGGAGGGACTTGGAATATTGTGGAGAAACACCCCATTTTGAAGCGGGTGCCTCAGAGCTGCAGGGCTCCTTGTGCTCCCCAGTACTCTGCTGAGGACACAGAGCCCTAGCTTGGAAAACCGGCCCTTCTGGCCCAGCCAGTGGTCTTTGAATTGTGCAGTGTGCGAGCAATGCAAGTGCATGGAGGAATTACTGTTTTGTGGCCTGGGGTGGAACAGAGGTTGTATTTTGAAACAGTCCTAGGAGATCTCCTGATAACAGCTACTGTGTTTTCCATAAAAGATGCACCTCAGGGCCTTCTTTACAATAAGATGGGGGAGATTTGCTGCAAGCACCAATCCTTCTCTCATTATCCTCCCAGCTGTAAGGCTGGCACATGTCACTCTGCCAGCCAGAAGTAGGAGGAGTGGTGGGTACAGTCTGCTTCTGTAGCCCTGTCTGCTCCCATGGGGCTTCACAGGCTCCATCAATCCCATGTAGCAGCCATACACCCCTTCCACAGAGCATTCCACTTGCTTACCCTCCCAGTTTTCTTTGGCTGCTGGATAGGTGCTCTATTCTTAATGGGGTGCTACACTTGATAGGGATACACTTAATGGGGATAGGGCAGGCAGCTGACATGGGCCTGGGATTTGCCCTTGGACACGCGAGTGTCCCACAAGGCTAGAAATAGCACTACAAGCCCCCTTTGATCTCAATGGGCTCTTGTGCCTGTGCTCTTCAGCAGGGAGATGACAGCACTGTCACTCAACACAGGGTGTGGCACTCCCAATTCTCCTTCCTCCTGTTCTCCTGCAAACAAAAAGGAATGAAAAAGGACAAAAAGATGAGTTTTCTGTACCTTTCCTTCAAGGCAGGGAGGAGTGAGAGACCCAGAGGTGTTCCTTTGCACCTCCAAAAGGAAGGGCAAGGGATTCCCTATCCCCCCATCTGAAGATGGATGCTTAATATTTCACGGGTCTTTTCTGCTGCGGCAAAGCTCCTCTCCATGGCCCTGCTCTTTTGGCAGCACTTGCTAGTACTGATTACTAACTGGTAGCCACAGTGCTGTAATAGTGACGATGACTAAATGTGCTGAAGCACCAGGTCAAATGTCACTATGCAGATCCTCAGCCAGAGCCAGTCTACACCCAGTCAACCCAGAGCATGACACAGAGCACAGAGCAGTCTTCCATATAAACTGCCCAGAGGGAAATCTATAGTGGCTCCTTTCTTAAATCTGCATTCTTCTGTCAGACCGCAGGCAGGGCAGCAAAGCAGCACGTCCTGGGGCTGCCATCTGGAACATGATTTCTTCCAACCCCACTGGGAGGATTTTCCACAGTACCTCCTTAGTTAGAACAGCTGGACATTGAAAAAAGGAAACACCAGCCAGCTCTGCAACCCCACACATCCTCCTCCCAAACTATTTGCAGTATTGTAGACTATATGGAAGCCGCTAAGACCAAACATAGCCCATGCCTTGTCATAGTAGGGAGAGACAGGTTAGAACAATTTAGCTCCAGAATCCATGTTGCCTAAGGGAGTGACTGGTTTGCTAAGCTCATAATTAAGATCTGTCTCCTTTCCCTTGTGAAAACCAGTCTGTACTGCAGGCATAGAGGGACACCCATGATGGGAACCCAGGGACAGATCCTGGGCTAGGTCAGCCCCAGCCACACATGGAAATGCAATAAACTTAATGAGCATTGGAGTGGCTGATAGCAGGTGAGCTTGTCTGAAAGCTGAGCTCTTGCTATATGGGGCCATTTGGCAACACATTTGGATTAGAGGAAATCCTGGGCAATCTTGGCTGCCCTCTTGCCCTAGAAGGTGTCAGGGAGGGGAGCTGCAAAATCAGCTGCCATGAATGAATGGGCCCAGAGTCCACATTCTTCTCATTCCAAAGAGACACCTCCCCTATGGGTCTCAACAGTCCCCCAGAAAGGACAGTGAGAGCAATGGGAGCAAGACAGGGGAGCTGCAAAATGCTCAGGGCTAGGAGCAGGCTGGTAAGCGCATTACTGAAGATCGGGTCCAGGAATGTGGACCACTGCTGAAGGAAAGCTGGGTTCTGAGACTGGCACAGTGGCTGTAGTGCAGGCTCAGGCAGCTGAGACAACTGTCTGCTAGCTGGCCTCCAGCAGCTGCAGCCCAGCCAGTGTGTTGTGCCCTGACAAAAGAAGCTCTTGATGCCTTGTGGAAAGCCATTTCTGCATGCAGCACGAGCTAGAATAACCCTTATACTGTTCTGCAAGAACTTACTAATCACAAGTATAAAGAAGCCCTCTTGAAACCAGACAAGTCATTTTACCTCATGACCACCTTTATCCCACACCTCACAGCGCACTGACCAACTCCAGGCTGCATAGCATCGTCTTCTGCTTTATACTCATGCCCATGCTCCACCCAGTCCATCACTTGTGCACTGTGGTTTGAAAGAAGGAACTATCGTGCAATTTTGCAATTTAAACCTGCACAGTCTTTTGTAAACTGGATTGCAGGAACAGGGCCACCCTAGAGGTAGACTGACCTAAAAGCTCAGACTCTTTAGATGCCTTAGTTGCATTGACTTCAGTGTCTCATAGGCTGTACTGATGTGTTCAGAGGTTTTGCAGACTTGTATACTGTCTGCTAAGGAGCCATTTCAGTTAGTCCTTTGAAACAAAAAGGGAAGATCTTTATGAAACTGTCTATGTTAATCAGAGAATTTCAGTTTTAATTTAAAAATGCAGCCAAAAGCACAGCTGATGTGGGCTTCACAGGCCTTCTACCTCTATCTAAAGGCTGTTGCAGGGAGGAAAAGCAGGAAGTCCCACCAGAAATGATCTGTGCACTTTTAGTTCACATCACACTGTAACCTGAACTTTCCCGTTAGAGCTGTCAGATGGTTTCTTCCATGTGGGCACTGTCAGTGTTGAAGTTCACAGATAGATATATGCACCCACAAAGAAGCTGCGCATGAGCACACACGCAAACAGACGCGTGCTCACAAACACGGTGAAGCTCTGCTCACAGGCAGATCGCAGATGCACACTCCCATTCACAGTGTTAGCAATGCAGAACTGCAGATGCACACCCCTACACACATACCACGTCATCGCCCAGACTGCCAGTCCTCCCACAAGCATTTCTGCTGTACTTTGGCATCTTGTCTGAACCCCTGCAAGTCTCATCAACTCCCGTGTCTAATTAGCCCACCCTCGCACTGAGGGGTGAGGGTGTTTCCCATCACACCTCCAAAGGTGCAGAGGAACACTCGTGTGCTTCCATTAGGTCTGAGGTCTTCTTACCCACCCCTCTCTGTCACTTGCTGCCCATCAGTCCCAGCCCTTCCTTAGTGTGTCTAGTATGAGGAGTGACAGTGTTTTCCTCCAGCAGCAGCTGATGGCTGCCTGCCAGGCCCCAGGCAGTTGTCTCTTCTGACTCCGAAGCAAGCTTTGGAGTTTCAGTTGATGTTGTCACATGTCTGAGAGCTCGAGGGTGGTTTCTTCTGGAGAAAATGCCAATTTTTCACTGTCTGCCCTAGGAGCTGATATTTCCCCACTCTCATATGAATCACGAGCATGAGAGCAGGAAAACCCTTGTGTGTCATCTTTTGTAGCCCCTCCCTTGCATCTCTCAGTGAGTGTAAGTTTGCTACCAAGAGTGGATTCTTGAGGAATTTGTATGGTCCATCACAAAAACGTGAATCAAGAAATGATTCACCTACTGGGGCTTTACCACTCCCCAGGGAAGGCAATTCCCCTGATGCCTTGGAGACCATACCATCAGGAAATACTTCCCAAGGACCAAACAAAATCTTCCATTTACTTAAGCTCATTTTCAGTTAGCTCTGCACTTTCCTTTTGGTTGGCATTGTTCTACTACATTTAGAGCCTAACTGTACCCCATGTGGTCACCACAGCCACTACCCATGCACGCAGAAAATCTTCTCATTGCCATAAATCAGAGGCTCCAAAGGTCTCCGTGTGCCCACACACACCTCATTCCTAACCCTTTTCCCATACATACTAAATCTCTTTCCAGAGGCACCAGCCTACTCATTCACATGTCTATAAGAAGCATCTGACTTGTAGACTGAGTCAGTCCAGTCTTTCAAAACCAGGTTGCCAACAGCAGTGCTGGCGTGCAGTGGTTTGTAAAAGTCTGGAGTCAGCAAGGACTTTGGATTCAGCTACATCCAAAGCACAAAACAGAGCAAACGATGAAAGCAGAAAGATGCTTCCTTGTGGTTATTTAAAGTTACCATGAACTTTCTAGTAACGATGTGATGGATCCAAAGTCATCATGCCACCAGAATGTCACAGAGATCTTCACATCTTTGCATCCTGCAAAATGACCCTGGGCACAAGGAAGACTCACGCTCATTTGTTTTTTTCTCTGAAATTTCCCTTTTTGAGGAATTGGATGTATCAACCCAAGGGACTTTAGATGAAAACCTGAGTTTTAGAGGAGTCAGAAGTTACAATTGTGCTCGTAGTGCTATTCAAATATCTTCTGCTTCCTGAACACTGCAGACTGCTATAGGCTATTGGCTGAGTTCTCCCCTCTCACAGTATGCCTCACCAACTCACACTGGGAGAGGCAGTCCCAAGCAGGAATCTTAGTTCAGAGAAGAGAATGAGAATGGAAGTCAGATGAGCTACATCCTTTAGGAACACTTCAGATCTGAAATATTTCAGATTTAGTTGAGAGTACTCTGATTTTTCAGCCCAAACAACCTGATCATTCCTGAAGAAATATGCTGTACAAATCCTGTCTACTCCTTTCGCTGCAGTACACTTTCTGCCAGAAGCAAAGGACCACTACTTAATCTGATTTACCATCCTGAGTAACCCATTCCCTCTATTTGAGGAACTATACTGCTGGCCTTTGTCATATCTCCAAGTAGCACTCTGCATTCCATCTTGATGCTTTGCTAAGTAGCAAACCAAGGACAAGAACTCACTTCTCCAGATTGCTTTCCACACAGAAGAATCCAAACCAGTTAAGTAGACAGAGGGGAAAGATGGGTGGCTACACTTTGCCTGCATGAGAATACTTTATCTTTGTTCTTAATGGATAGCACTTGCCTGCTTGAACTTGAACTAGGGTGCAGCAGAGCTCTGTGTTGTTCTACAGTAGGGATACTCTTGTGTGGTCAGAGAACACAGATAGAGTCTGTCATGCTTATCTATAGGTCTTTTTGTGCTGAAGACTGCTATGGTGATTATTATCCATGGTTACTGTTGGTGTGGCTTGTTATTTCTCCTCATCCATCATCCCAGGAAGAGGAAATTCAGTGTGCTGTCATCAGTGAAAGATCTTCTCTTGAGTCACGCAGGCTGTTCAACAGGTGCACAACACTGACTTCTTCCCCGCTAGCCTGTCCAACCTCAGTAGTTACTCTACTGTCATGTATCAGCTCTGTTTTTCTTGGCTTAGCTGAGGTCTCTCCTCCAGGAGATGAGCCAGGAGGCTCAGTGCAGGATCCACAACCTGGTTGCTTGACTGGTTCTTGAGAAGCAGTCCTAACACTAACAGAGTGTCCTGAACACTTTCAGGGTTAAATAATTGTGGCCTGGGGAGCCTCAGGCTGAGTCACTGGAAAAAACTGGCAGCTCTAGGAAGTCTAAGACTGACTCATAGGCCAAGAAGAGCCTAAGGAGTTCCAATCCAGCTGCAGTTTAGGTAGGGAAATAGAAGAAAAGGCAGTTGCATGCAATTGCGTCTTATTGTTTCAGCAATGTGACCCCACCCTGTAGCAGAGAGAGATATCTCACACTTAGAAAATGGACAGCTATCCTGTCAGTCACCAGTGCTCTGCCTGCTTCTCTAAGGGGGGAAAGGTCCATGCTGTACCATCATAAACAGAGACGACTGTACCTCTACGTTGTTTGTTCATCCACTGCTCCTTTGGGATTGTTCTTCAGTGTTTTACTTAAAAGCCAGGAAGAGATGAAGGAAAGGGGAAATTAATGAATAGAGAGGAAGGTTTGTGTTTTAAGTCACAAAGAATCAAAACTAACCTGTGAGCACATATCCCAGGGGGAGTTTGCATTTGATAGAGTGTGTATTCAGGGAGAGGTGCTGATGCTCTCAGAAAGGAGGTGCACTGAAAGCACCTCTGTTCTCAAGCAGTGTGAAAATGGGGCAGAGAAAGCAAAGAGAATAAATATTTTAGGGTTTTTTCTTAGCACACTGGTCAAAGTTCTGAGTGTGGGTTGGTGTTTTTTTTTTTTTTTTGTGGGGGGGTTTACACTGAAAAGTAACATTTATCCCTCATTTTCATTTCTGAAAGCAAAGAGAAGATGTATTTTAAATGACTGTTGTAGTACTTTAGGGTGTCATGAAAGTTCATGTTCAGTCTTTCAAGAATAGGGCTTTTTGAAGGTTCTCAAAAATAATCAGCAAGTAACTTGCTAAATAAGTTTTTAAAGAGATCATGGAAGAATACATTCATCCAAGAAAGAAAAAAGCTTAGCCAGTGTTCAGCAAAGGCAAATTTCAGGCAAATTTGGTGTATGCCTACCCAATGCACTGGTGGCAAGAGTATGTGTACAGTTTGTGTAAGAACCAAGGTAATCAGAAAAAAGGATGACAAGTAGTCAAAGGTATGGGAAGATCTTAGTCAGAAGCTCTATTCAAGGCACCTGCTACAAATATATTACTTAGTCATGGCAACAGCAATAGTTTCACACCTCAAGCTCAAGGTACGGTGGTGATATCCATATCAGTTGCCATCCAGCATTTTGAAACCCTCATTCCTTTTGCAGTCAATGGAAAGAAGGGTTTCAATTCTCAGGTCAGGTGTGTTCGTTTGGTGGCTTGTATATAGTATTGAGAACCTGGATTTCAGCAATGCTCAATTCATAAATGACTGTCACTACTCTTAAGAAGGCTGTACTTTCACTAGGTTTATCACTAGCGGAGGTACCGTGACAAGAGAGAACACAGGGACCAGGCCATCCAGGCAAATGAAGCCCTAGAACTTGAGGAGTGTGCTAGGACACCCCAAAGTAGACAAATAAACCAGGACTAAATAGCTCCAGAGCTCTCCCCGGTGAAGGAAACTTCACAGCAGACAAGTTCTTGCTGGGTAGATAGGACCAGTCCATCACCAAACCTAATCTGTCGTAAGGAATGGCCTCATTTGTGTGGGAGAACTGACCTAATAGAGTTGGCTCCTTGAGATCCTGAACTCAAAGAATTCTTCCTGGTCATGAGCTAATACTGAACTTGACAAAGAGCCACTGATGGAGAAGCCTGCCTGCCTGCCTGCCTGCTGCTGTGGTTTGGGAAAACTATATCCAACGCAGTGCAAGGAATAGCTGCAGCACTTTACAGGAATATCCTCCCCCACACATGTCCACAGTGAGAGGAAAGACAGGAGTGGAGAAGGTGAAGTCATTGAGTAAAAAAACCCACATTTATGAGACTTCAGAAAGCCTTTCATTACCGTTTGCATGAAAGACATCAGAAAGTATAATTGTGTTGTTCAGTGACAATGTTACCACACCCTGAACAAATGGTGACAGCATCAAACCTTACCTGAGTCACCTGGACCAAAATAACTTGACAGCCAACATTAATCACATCCTTGATGCTGCTCTTCATTACTAGCACTACCAAGAGAAAGCGACACAGCCCTTTGAAACTTTCTAGGAAGCAGTCTTTTTCACAGAGTGGACCCAGTAAACTTTTCTGCCTGATTTCTATGGCTATACTGCCTGATTACTAATAAATGCCTGGGTGGAGGGGAAATATACTTACTCACTTTCAGTGAACTCAGACTCACAACTTAGATTCGTTCCTAGTATTTTGTGTTTTCAGGGGATAAGTCAGCAGCCTTGATGAACAGTGTCATGAGAGCTATTCAAAGCACATTCCTCTCCCTTTCCAATTACATGTTCATCAATGACAGGGAATCTTCTAAAAAGTAAAAGCTTGCAGAGTAGAAAGGGAAAAAAAAAAAAACCAACCCTAAACAAACCACAGAGGAACTTGTCTTACAAGAGGATCTTGTTGCAGTAGTAAAGTGATCTGCATACCTCAAGTTTTAAAAGGGAAACAGGCAGTTTTCATAGCAAACCTAAGCATCTTCCTCTGCCCCAGAACACCTCAGTGGCATTTATGTTCTGGTTATTCTCTTTATGTTGAGTAAGGGCACCCCCAGTCCACTCTACTGCTGCTCAACATGTGATGCACTCAGCAGCATACAGTCCTGCACTGCACACCCCCCGGCAGCGTCCCAGACCAACTGGAGGACGCTGCACCATGAAAGGGAAAGGGAGAAGAGGAGGAGAAAACCTTCCTGACCTCTGTGAATCCCGTGGGCAAAAGCTCCTCTTCCTGACGTGTAGGCCTGCAGTATATCATTTTTACTTTACATAACCACACCAATTTAAGCAACCTCTGTATACACTCAGGTTATTTTTAAAAGACCCCTAAGCTAACTACCCCTCTACATCTCCTCCCAAACTGGTTTCTTTACCTCCAGGCTTTCTTTAACCTCTTGAGCAACTCGCTTGCAGATTTTGACAAAGGTGTTTGCTTCCAGGATGGATTTAAGATCAACCTGTTTTCTAGTGTCTAAATAAAGGTTATAGTAATGTTATTCATTGATTCATCCCTTCCCTTCACATCCTCCCTCTGTTCTTATTCTCTCCAGAGCTCTCTGTATTGCTGACACCACCTAGAAGGGACCAAGATGTTGGTGCTACTGGCTGGTATCTTCGTGGTTCACATCGCCACTGTCATCATGCTCTTTGTCTCCACCATTTCCAACGTAAGTAGACACCCCTAATGACACAAGCCTGTAGCAGCAGTAGCCAGCCCTTGGGTCAGGTCTCTAGGTGGGTACACCCGCTCATAGCCATGACTGAACACGACGCTGCTCCCAGCGCTGCAAAACCCACGCTGCCATGGCCGCAGGGGAAACCCGGGCCGAGAGCGGCCCCTGGCGGCTCGGCGGGGCGGGGCGGCCGCGGTGCCCCCGCACGGAGCTGGGGTGGGTTTGGGGAGCCCCTCGCAGGTCGCCCCGCTTCGCCCTCTGCCGCTCGTACTGCGAGAGGGAGAGGCTCGTCTGAGCGGATTCCCACCCCCTGTCCGCTGGAGCAGGCTTCCGGGTGTTCTGCCTGGACCAAATGCCTCGTGGTTCTGAAGAACGCGTCATGTCCCACCCGCTCAGCTCTGGTCTCATGGCACTTGGGCTACTCTTGCTCCCTTTACGGTTTAGTCTGACAAGTGGCCAGAAGGGCAAGGAAGCTCACCTACCCCTTGATGCAACTCTTCCTGTTTCAGGTTTGGATGGTGGATACTTACGGCAAAACAGCCTCATATGGACTCTGGCTACTCTGCAACCAGACCTGTGTTGAGCTGCCAGTCGGAAGTGACGATGCGGGTAAGCTACATCTCCATCCTGGTGGTGAATTGCAGGACCTTGTTGCACAATGCCAAGGCTGAGTGCTGACCCTCTCAAATCTATTCCCTGTGTGTTTGTTTGCAGCTTCCCTCAAAACCGTGCAAGCCTTTATGATCCTCTCAATCATCTTCTCCGTCATCGCGCTTGTTGTGTTCATTGCTCAACTGTTCACCCTGGAGAAAGGCAAGCGTTTCTACGTCACTGGAACCATCATGCTGGTTTGCTGTAAGTATGCACGGCTTGCAATGGCTTCACATGCATCCCACAGTGTCTGCAAACACAAGTAGCTGCATGAGTCTGCCACACATGGCCATCAGGGGAGTTTGTCAGCCAGCTAAATGTTTACAGGGGTCCAATTTTTGTGATGAAACAAAGCCTTGAAGAATTGGAAAATGTTGAGTTTGGGTTGGTGGTTTTGGGGTTTTTTTTGTTTGGTTGGTTTGGGGTTTTTTTGGTTTGGGTTTTTTGGTTTGGTTTTTTTTTTTTATTTATTTTTTATTCTATATAATGAAAATATGTCCAAATTTTCATTAGAAAAGCCTGGTGGGTTTTGCAAAATACCTTTGAAAGACAACAAAAAGTGTTCAACTATTTTTTACGGGGCAGAGGAATAAAGAGTTAGGAAACTGCTGCTCATGGGATTCAACACGTAGGACCAAGCTGTCTGCAGATCTTGTTACTGATTTCCTCCTAATGAAGATTTATTCCCCATGGCACTTACTAACCAAGCCCCGAGTGTCTTATGTCATCACATCTGTGAGAGAAATCCTCCATAAATAAGCCTAATGGGCAGCAGCCCCTCTCGCCTATGGCACAACACATGCATTACAATCTCAGGGGACAACAGTATTTCAGAACTCCTGCAGAAATGCTGATTTCTGTGCATTTTCCAACTCTTTTCCTTTTCTTTCCCACAGGGCTGTGCATTCTGATTGCAGTCTCCATTTATACAGCCCGGTTCACAGGCCAGATATTTCCATACAAAACTGCTCATCATGGCTACTGCTTCATATTGGCCTGGATCTGCTTTTGCTTCAGTTTCATCATCGGCATCCTCTACCTTGTTCTTAGGAAAAAATAAGCCTGATGAGAGTCTAGGGGAGAGGGTTGGCTACTGGGAATGGGGAAGAATTGCTCTGCTGAGAGAACTGTTGGGTCAATAGACAGAAACAGCCACCATCATCACCACTGCCACCACTACAGAAAAATCACTAACAAAGCTAGAATCCTCAGAAGCTCCTTCACCAAAGAGAGGGAGATACAGCTCCAACTGATCTAGCACTCCTGGGCTGTTGCACCAGAAATCTGCAAGTGACCCACACAGCTCTTCTTTTCTGCAAAGTCATGTCATACCTTTACAAAGCTTCAAGGTCAGCAGTGATGATTGAAGGGCACCACAAAAACAAGGGCTACAATCTTTTTCCTTTCCTAGAGCCCTTCTCACTTACTTTTCGGTGTGCCTTGTGGGTTGGGCAGTGAGGCTTATGACCCCTTCTTTTGTCCATTGAAGTAAATGGGATGGGCCTTTTGTTACATTTATATATATATATATATATATATGCACATATGTGAAAGTTAAAGACATTTAATTGAGAAGCAACCAAATCAGAATCAAGTTAAATTCATGTTAAAATATCTGCAGAAATGAAGCAGCAATATTTTTTGCTGTTCTGTTTATTGTTTGACGTTCCCATTGTTGAATTGGATACAAGTAGGAAGGGCAAATATACAGCCATAGATGATGGAGAGAGAGGGAGAGAAAGGGAGTGCGGGGTGAAGATACATAGGGGTTCCTAATTACAGAGGATGCAGTTGCTCAATGATGCACATGCCGGGAGGGCATCATCTGAATGTGTGCCTACACTAAAATCTTCTGGTCAGCTCCAGAGCATGGTAACAGAACTGCAACATTGCAGATCTTTACTGAGACAAGTCCTTATCTGTAGGCAAGGATGTTTTTTT
Source organism: Loriculus beryllinus (assembly GCA_039877255.1). NCBI lineage: Eukaryota > Metazoa > Chordata > Aves > Psittaciformes > Psittacidae > Loriculus > Loriculus beryllinus. Next base: position 5,576 of record JBCJKH010050355.1, on the reverse strand, counting down.
TCCACATCATGACCCAGTACATGGTACTAATTGAGAACCCCACCTCAAAGGTGGATGATACTGGTTAGCAGATGAAATATGTCCCCTAATGAGAGGGCCTGTGAGTTCTGTTCCATGCTGCACAACCTTAGGCCAGTTACTTAACCGCGTTCTTTTCCACCTGCCAAATTCTTGCTTAAAACTATACCTACCTCCCAGGGTTGCTGAGAGATTTTGATTCCACTCTGTATAAAGGTCCCCATGTGAAAGGCTGGCATGGGAAAGTGAGGCATTGGTACTGCTGCAACCCGCAGTTTTCTGTCAGTTTGGAGAATCTCATTCAGAAGTGGCATTTGTAAGAGACAAGAGGTCAAAACTTCCTGTGACTCCATCCACAACTAAAAGGCTGAAAGTATGAGAAAAGCATGCAGGTGCAGATTGTGCATGGATGCAGTTTACCTCTCTCTCTCTCTTTTTCTCTCTCTGTTACATTTTTTCTTATGTAGACTATCATTTGGTGGATATATTCTAGTACTGTATGTTGCTGTTTCATTAACAAAGGTTATTTCATATATAGTCATTGTAAATATTTTGAAATGCATATTTTTAACTTTGAGGGTATAAAAATAAAATCTGATTCCCTTTATTATAAATAAAGGGAATTTGTTTTGCTCTGGGTTTTTTTCATTAGTGTTTCAAATATTTGTTAACAGAAGTGTTTGCTGCTTCAACTGAATCAAAGCTCAGCCCTTTAAGATGATGCAGAGCTCCCAACTTCTTTTGCTTGTCAGCATATGAGACTTCCTGTTCTGAAGGGGAGGAGAGAGTAGAACAATTCTCAGAGCTCCCATTTCAGGTTCTATGCAAGCTCAAACAGATAGTGTGAGCAGTGGCAACACTCAGTCCCAGAGCTAGGCTTTGCTTCACCCCCAGGAGAGCTGCAAATGTACTTTCTCACTCTGGCAGGATGTCATTTCTGTGGAAGCTGGTGCCTAAGGTGCTGCAGAATGTGTTGTGACTTAGACCAACCCTAAGCACAACCGAGTCTCAAAGCAGTACCATCGAGGTGTTTGCCTGGACCACATGAGTTGGTATGCATTCAGACAGACAATGCTATGACAAACAACTAAATCAGGGCATTTAACTACAGTAAGTCAGCTGCAGGAAGCACTAAAAATGAGGGGCAACCAAGGGGCAAAACCAAGAGACAGTCTTGCTCTGACCAGAGAATCAAGCTATGCAGGCTGGGAAGAGGCAGTTCCTGCTCATAATAACAGGTTTGGAATTATCTGTACACGTTCATGGGAGTGTTGCAAAAGCTGCTGCAGACAGCTCAGGGGAGAGTCCTGCTCTCTGAATGGCAGAAGCCAAAACCAGCCAAGCAAAAGTAACTGACTCCTGGGCTGATCAAGGGGTGATGACAGCATTTCAAACACAAAGGCAGCAGCACCTGCTGCATTTATAAAATGCAGCTGCCTGCCATCACACCCAGAGCAGGAGAATGGCTTGATTCCCTTGCAGCAAAGGGCAGAATAAAAACAAATCACCACTACCATCAAACCCTGTCCCCCCATTTGTGCAAAGGATGGAGAGATCACAGGAGGCATAAATGATGATGCTAGGAGTTGTGTAAAAGATTACGGGTCACTTCGAGCACTGGAGTAACTCTCCACTGCTGGCATTCAGGGTTCAGTTAGCCCAAGAACCATTTAATCGAGGAAAGTAAGATGAAATCAGCATGAAATATCCCACTTAAAACATACCCAGCCCAAGGGGGCAGCCGAGAAATGTATACCAGTTATACTAGTTGTCTTTAGAAGGCTGCCTAATGTAGTGGTTGTTTACATGTGCAGCTCTGCCTGCTCAGATAATAAGAACAGTTAGGGTGCCAGTTGATTGCTGGAGGAACTGGGGAGGAATTTTAATTCCAGACCCTTTATTTCTGCATTGCACTGTTGGAGAGGTGCATCACTGCAGGCAGCTCAGCTCTCCTGGCATTGTCAGAGCTGTGGTACTGGATTAGATACACAGTGATGTGATGCATGATGAATCTCATGTTGCACAATTCACCCAAAGTATGTGGGTATCTGGTATAAATATACACCTTGTCATCTGTTACAGTGCTTTAAGAAACTTGATTGCCTTTCTGCTCAGCCTAGCATGGAAGGCTGAAGCTGGCAGTCTTCTTCCATTCTACCTCCTCTCAGGATTTTTATGTGGACCAGATTAGCCACGTCAATCAGTAAGAAGGGGGGCCTCCAGCCAGCTTATGCGTTGGGGCAGGTACAGGAGGCATGCTCCTCATCAGAGATTTATGAGAAGCCAAGATGTTTCATCTGATCTATCAAGCTAATCCCAGTGTCATAATTCAGGAAATAGAGCCAGGTCTATCTGCAGTAAGGTCTAGGGGAAGAGGCAGTGCTGTGGAGTTCTCCCTGTGAGTATGATCACTCTTGTACAGATGACCTGGAGAACACAATGCATCAGTGGTGCTAAAAGAGGCAGCATTGGAGTGCTCCTGCCTCTCTCAACCTTCCAGATAAATCTGCAGGTGGACAGAAGCCTGGCTTTTCCACAGGTGGATGTGACTACTTTTTCCTGAATTTTGTGGGGCATCATAGATTATTTCTTCCTCTGGAAGCAGCTCCCAGAGTAAAAGGTTCATTTTGTTGACATGCTAACTGTAGAACTTTTTGGGCCTTGCTCTGATAATAACACAAAGCTAAGGGGGCTGAGCTGAAATCCAGTGAGTCAAAGCACTTGCTCAGACTTTGGGGGGGGAGGGGGGGGATGTGTGTCTCTGAGAGACAGGGGAATATCAACTGGCTGAAGCACTGTTTTGTTACCAGAGCCCAGAAATCAGATATGCACATACCAGGGCAGCTTAGCCAAGCAAGGAAAAGGTGGTGCTGTAGGCATAGCCTGTGAGAGGGGTGTCAAGCATGGGGGAATGGGGGGAAGGCTGGGAAAGAGGCTTCCAAATGCTCCTCACACTGCAGCCATGGCAGATCTCCTGCCGTGCTCCTGGGCAATGCAGGGCTCCCTGGAAGCTGCTGACAGCCCATGAGTCCTATTGATGTCCGGAAAAGCTGAGGCAGTTCAGTGTTTTGGGAACACATTTTGCAGTTCCCAGAATTGGATCCAAAGCTTTCACCATTTTTGTTACAAACTCAGGGAGGTAAAAGATAGAAGATAGCCCCAACACAGCTTGAATGTGTTTTTTTAGGCAGTTCTGTTTCCACATAGCATTCTGAAACAGGAAATGCTTGATGTGCATCATGTAGAAGATGATCAACCACACAGCACAGTAGGCAGCTTTGTGGCAAAGAAGCCATAACCCCTGAGCTTTGCATCCCAGCTCTGGAAAGGGCTTGTAGACTCTGCAAGAGAGCCAGGGTGTGGGGAAGGGGAGGGAGAGATGAGGCACAAGAGTGAAGTTATTCAGGACCATCCTGGAAGCAAGGACCATGGGCACTACCTAGCCAGGAGGGCAGACTGGCAGTGCTGGAATCCATCATATGGATGCAGGAACAAGGCAGCAGAAAGAAATGTGGGATCAGGTTTATGGACAGGAGGGAGAATGGGGTAGACAAGAAGAATAACAGTACAGAAAACCTGAAGACCATCATAGTGCGGGTGGTTTGGGGTGAGGAAGAGTAGTTTAGTGGGGAGGTGTATAGGGTTTGGGACACCTGAGATCCACTGCTGTCATCAACCAAGCAGACAGACCCTGATCAGACAGCAGACTTGCTTTGCCAAGGCAGTACCAGAGGCTCATGTGTGCAATCCTGTCAGAAACTGAGGCGGACCATTGTAAACCACCCAGTGCCCGAGTATCCAAGCCCGTTGACGGTTGAAGACCCCAGTCCCTTGCATTATCACTAGAGGTCAGTGCAAGCCCAACAAATGCCTCTGCTGAAAGTACTGTAGCGATTCTATGATTCGAGGCATGTGCACCCGCAGCCAGGGACAGTGCTGCTATAGCACAGTATAACTCACAAATAGGAGTGTGCCTCAGCCTCGCACGGCAGCCCTCAGGTGGGCTTCCTGCTGGCCTGTGGCATGTCGCGGGGAAGAAGAAAAAGGCATGTCACAGGTGTCTTGTCAGAGGTAAGGACTGTGTTTATTGCCCACAAGAAATCTACAGGGCAAATGGCAATGGAAGAAGAAACTCCACAGGGGAATGGGCAGCAACTTTCAAACGACCGTGGCTCGTTTACTTCGGCCACTAAAAGCTGCTTTGGACTCAAGGAGATAAAAGGATTTGCTCCTCACTCCTGCAGTTAATGACATTATCTCTTCTGTGTACTGTCAGAGAAACTGAGGCAGAGAAATTGCATTAATCTGGGTCAACAAGGCTGGAAGCACAGAATGGAGGAGATGCTGGGGTGGTCTGAAGATGGAAAAACTACAATCCTTTAGGACCTTCACAGTTCCTGCTTCAGGAGGCACACATTCCCACTAATTCCCCTTAATTTCCAGTAGATCTTAACAAAACAGGGTCTTTCTCAGGTTCCCAAAGAGCAATCCTTAGGTTTCTAAAAGCTAAATCTGTATTAATTTAACCAGCTTTCAGGGGTGTGGTTTTAATACTGATAAATTGCCAGTGAAACCTGTAGAAGCTGCGGAGGCTCAGCAAGGTTTGTCAGTTTAAGCATCTCATTTCAAACACCCAAGCCAGACAAACTGAACACAGGCACCCAGCAGAGACCTTGAAACCCCACAGCAGGCAGACAAAGAGATCAGAGAAGTCATGGATTTTTTTTTGTCATGTGTCTACCAGAAGATTTGCAATGACCTTGCTGTAATAAAGGCAAAGTTTGTATTTGCAGTGCAGTAAATCTAGTGGTCTCTGCCATATAATTGCATGTCCATAGAGGCACAACTCCCTTCTAGCTGAGAAAAAGGTAATCACAAGGTGGAAGTGTGGTAGAGCCCAAAGAACAGAAGATAAATGAAGCTGAGCATAGGAAGCAAGTTTCCCCACTCACATTCAGGGGATTCTGTAAATTGTAAAGCATTTGCTCAGCCAAGCCATCAAAGCTCTGGCAGAGGTGAGGGAAGTTCAGGAAAACGCCATGGGGAGTTCTGGAAGTTTCTGTTGTGCTTTGGACCAGTACCTCCTTCTTCCCCCTCAGCCAAACCTTTCAGGTATGGGAGAGGAGATTTTCCTTTCACTTCAGCCATTTGCTCCCTTGGCACACAGGCTGTCACCTCCCAGGCTGCTGCTGCAGAAGTGGGAAATCAGAGGGAACCTGCCAGGCTCTTTCTGTGATGTGCTGCACTTGGGACAAGGGAAAGTGAAAGGTTGTGGACATAACAGCCAGTTCAGAGGAGATCTGGGAGGCAAGACTGATCCAGCTACCCCAAAGCCTTCAAAAGTGCCTCCCCCAGCAGCAGAGAGCTCTGAGAGGGAGGAGGGGATATCCTATCCTCAGACAGGATAGGGAATCAGCTATTTGGGCCATGCTTGCTTCATGCAGCCCAGGTAAAGCAGTCAGTCAGCTCACTGCTCACCATCTCTCCAGCTGCTCTCCTGGGCAGTCTCCTGCTCCATCCATGCCTACCACTAATGAGCAGCAATGAGTGGTAGGAGA